>JAOTON010000559.1:0-232027 GCA_034440635.1 Lepas anatifera | reverse complement strand
AGGTGACCAGTCTATTGAAGCGATCTGGAGATGAAAAAGGTTTACATCGATGCGCCCTAAACAACGCTTCTGAAGCCTGCAAGTAACCGGTCTACTCTGCATGTCAGGACCGCGCAGTACTATGCGGGTTATATCGTGCGGCCCGCCAAAATGGCACCGGGTAACACCACTCCTACGGACACGGTCGGCACAGTTGGTAGCAACAACATCAAGAACAAAGTTGGCAGGCCTGTAAGTAGCACATGTTCGGTTAACGACATAAAATCCATAGTTGCTGAGTAACTGGCTTAGTTCAGGACGACATTCGCGTTGCTCTTTGAGCAGACAGTGGTTGAAATCTCTAGTAAGAATAATCTTGTGATCGACATATTTTGCCAACATGGCCTGAAGCTGTGACTCGAATCAATACAGATCTTTTGACAGCTGTTTTGTGAATTATTTGGAACGCGATAAACAGAGCAAACCACGTACTTTAAACTGTTGCTTACTTTCACGGCAGTCCAGATGGATTCTAAGTTGCTACCTCGTACGGCTGTAGGAGGCGTTGGTAGTAGCTCACACTGAAGCGAATCGCGAAAATAGATTGCAACACCGCCTTTTCCTTTTGGAAGCTTCAGGTTGGCTGGCCGGTCTCTTCGCAGTATGCTGTAGCCGTCGATTTGCAGAAGTCGATCCGGAATTTCATGCGTCAGCCAGGTTTCGTTGAGACAGAGTAGGTCGAATCCACAGGTTTTCTGAATGTCGTTGCGAAGCTCAGGTAAGTGACCTCGAAGAGACTGAATGTTTAAATGGCCAATGAAAAGGTCTCGTCCTGTCGTTTCGGCATGCTGTCGCCAGTTGACACCTCCACGTCGGCCTCGTTGCCTGGATCCGCCTCTGCGAGTACGCCGAGGGGGCGCGGCCGACCGCGGACCGGGCTCCGCTGGCACGACAGGCCGCGCACTGGTGGGGTTAAGCGGTGGTATTCTGGCAGCGGTGGCCCTCTGTTGTGTGTTCTGCTGGGGCCACGGTCTTGTTGCAGGGGCTGAAACAAGTATAAGTACTTGCAGCAGGTGCATAAAGAGATTAAAGATATTTGCAGATTAAGCCGTGCTACTGATCTTCCCCAACTACTGCCTTGGCGAACTCTGTTCCACCTTAACCCTACGCTGCACCGCTACCGTGTGAACCGGGTAGGTTTCCACATTCAGCGGCTGACTGTAGATCTCTTTCAACTCCTCGTCGCTGAGCCCAGTTGTAACGGGCAGCTCAGTGATGAGGTCATTCTCCCAGTCAAACAGCTCCGTGATGCTGTCGGCTGCTAGGGTTTTGACTACCAGAATGCAAGGCCGGACCTTTGCATTCAGTTTTCGGCGACACTCTTGTATAGCCAGCCCGGCCCGACTGCGCACCGTCTCCTTCCGGTCAGCAGTCATTGCCAACATCACCGTCTCCGGGTGAACCCGAAAGGCGTTGCATTGTACTGACCTGATGATATCCTGCAGCTGGCGCGGCAGGGCTCGGATCAGCTGTGCAACTGGTGTGCCATTTGCCCCCAAAAAATTGTTGGGGTTTAACGACGCACCAACTGCCAGGGTCATACGGCGTCGCCAACTCTCTGCCATTTGCCCAAATAATGGCTTTAACAATGAAGCAAAATGCAACGTATCGCCGTATTTTCAACCACTCAGTCAGAAGAATGTTTGACGGAAAATATGCTGATATGGGGTCTACCTACGTTTGCATTGGACTAAGCCTGGTAATTTTTAGTGCGTTAGTAGGAATATAAAACGTGTTCGGTCCAGGAATTTGAAAAATAGGCATTTATCCTTTAAAAAATCAAACATCGCTCGAACCACTCCCATATGCTGTCCCTGTTTCAGTGCAAAGGCGAGACAATCGGTCCTCCGTTTCCCAGCAAAAATTTGAGAGGGCTGTGGCGCATATGCAAACGAAATATTGACTAGAATTTTGCTTCAATCGAACCTTAAATTCGTATGCTCGCTTAATTATACATAAATAACGATTTCCGGACTAAGATAAGACCAGTGACGATGAAAATAGAGCGTAACGTCCCTAGTTCCTCTGGCCGCCACCAGGTGCGCTGGTATCGCTTGTTGTTAGGAGATAGGGCGACATTCTTCGGCTCTGCGCTGGCTGGGTTTTACAATTTCATGTAAATGAAGGATATTATCAGGTTTCTTTGTGTTCAGGGCAAAAGAAAATCATAGGAGCATTTTGATCTGAAACAATTACCCGGGATATGACACAGCCTAATGTCCAATTTCTCGCTGTGCGATTAATTTGTAAACGGATTTCTTAACCCGCGCCCCATCAGGGGTCCGATGCCACCTTCGACCCACCGGGGGCCATCGATGGCCCCCTCTAACTCCGAAAATATGGGAGTTAGCCCAAAATCTGCAAAGTGCATTAGAAAGCTCGCGTGAATTCAGTAAGAAATTACTTCGCATGTTTAGGCGCTCAGGTCAATAGTTTTACTTCCAGAGGTCAAGTTAGGTCAAGATCAGCTATTTTCACTCACATATGCAATGCTTAACACACGCCCCGCTGGGGTCCCTTTGTATGACGCGCCCCGCTGGGGGCATTTTTCGCCCCCCTCCGTATTTCATTCCCCACGAAAGCTAAAGGAAAATTACGGGCGGCGTTCGAAAGCTCTTGACAAGACGAAGAGAATTTATAAGGATAATTTTAACTCAGGTCAATATTGAGGTCAGCATAGGTCAAAGAAGGCTCCATAGGCTTACAACAGCAGAGCAGTGTACGTTTCCCTCTTTAGATCTTCCCTCAGAGGAGCTAGAGCAAATCTTTATACACCATTGGATTCCTCTCATTACGGCGAATCGAATGATGTATAACATGACCTTGCTAGGTCAAAAGTCAAAATGACCTGACCTCGACCTAGGTCAGGGTCACAGAGTGAACTGGTATGGTCATGTTGCATATCAATCTACTCCCCGAGACAATATAAGCACAATGCAAGTATAATGGGAGCTTTATCTCAGTTCAGTGAGAAGTTATTGGCAAAACAATTACTATCTGCTTCCGTGACCTGAAATGACCTTTGAGAGGTCAGATGCTTAAAAACTAAACTTTATGGTCAAGATCGTGGTAAGAATAGACGGTTTGAGGATTTTCAACTTTATCTATCTAGTATATACTGAAAACGAGCCCATTCTATTTTTCATCATAGATTTATGATGGGGTGACCAAAAAATTGTCCCCACCCTAGGTCAACAATATCAAAATTCCGAGACTGCAGATTTGTAGACCTTAATGACCTTATTATATTGTGGAAGTTTCAAACTTATCGGTTTGCTAATGTTCCCTGGGCGCTGCTTCAAACTCGTAATTTTAGGTTTTGAGGTCGGGTCACTTGACCCTGAATAGCTCCTTGACCTGACATGACCTTAACTCAAAAATTTCGTCAGATGTGTAAAACTGATCAGGGATAAGGTACTGTAAGTTTCGTTGTTCTGCGTCTTTTTTTTAAAAGGAGGGGGCGAATTTCACCCCTCCCAGCGGGGCGCGTGTTAAGAAAACTGGGTATTGCTCTTATGCCATTAGAGCTATTGAGATCGGGTAAAATACATTGGATAGAAAAATGCCAGACCTTTCTCCGCTATGTGAAAAGTAATGACCTACCCCCAGTGGTTTGACCTCCAGAGGCCACCTCGTGACCTCATATGACCTGAGGTCATCAAAGGTCAGAAAGTGACCTTGCCGTATATCAAATGAAAGCTAGTGATGAGACATACACGATGGTGTTTGATTCAACGCTCTAGCTTATACAGGTAAAAAGTTATTACCAAAATACTGTTTTTGACCCCTGGTGACCTTGAATGACCTTGGATAAGTCAAAGGGAAATTATGACCCCTGGGAACCGTAAAAGGGTGTCCAAGAACGCTTTTCTGAGCAAGCCGAACTTTTGCAATCGTTTTTGTGGCTTTTAGATCATAAGACAGCTTTTTCCCATGCTTTTTCAATGGGAGAGTTCACCTCGTGACCTGACCTTTGGTCACGAAATCAAAACATCCCGGATATACATCTTGTAGATCCTGGCTGGGCCATGAACTGTAGGAAGTTTCAAATCGATGGACTAAGAAACGTAACTCTTATAAAGCTCAAAAGTTGAAGTGAGGTGACCTTGGTTGACCTCGCCTGGTGACCTGACCTTGGGTGACCCGGGGTAAAAAATTTAGGGATGGTGTTAAAATAATGGGGTAATAGATAGAGCCCTCAACCGCGGTCCTGCGTTTCGCCATTTTTTTTGCTATCCCGAAAAAAACTTAGGGGGCCATCGATCCCCCCGTGGGACGAGGGTTAAATTCCATTCACCAGATTTTGTGCCATGACTCACGCTCTTAATAAGAGTTTCACAAATATATTGCCAATAGTTTTCAAACAATGTCCCGCGCTAGAAAAGGCTAGAAATCCGCGAATGCAAGAATGTCAGTAAACGAATCTGCTGTAATCAAGGTCCTAAGACGCAGCATCGCACGTGCTCCTAATGCTGCATTAAAGAGCTGCTAAGTCAACCCTAGTTTCCTGATTTAACGAGCCAGTACTCGCGTCCGAATGAATGAGGTATAAAAGATGTCAATCGAAAGCACACGTTAGGTTTGCCACGGGGTAAGGCAGATTCAGCGAAATCGCGAAGTGCCTAATGTCACATTTATTGACGGTAAGAGCTGCGAACGTGGATTGTCAGAGATGCGAATCATTGGATCTTTGACGCAGTGATCCCAAAAGGAATATTCACTGTAAATTAAACATCTGAGTCAAATTATATTTATTCCACATAAAATATATACCTACTTCGACATTTAAAGTGGCTAGGCAGTGCCTAATGTGCCTCTATGGCAGCGCCGCCACTGATTGTCGAGCCATTACACTTTTACCGATTATTTCCGAATCTTATGCTGGAGATTAGTTTCCTGTCAGCTTACTAGATTGTCTGCAAAAAATATTCCGATTTTTCCACAAGGAATACAGAAGTACCGTACTTCTAACGGATTTATTTTCCAGACATATATATATATATATATATATATATATATATATATATATATATATATATATATCTATATATCTATATATATCAGATAACTTTGGTAGCAGTATTTCTTTTCTGCATTTTTTGTTAAATATGACCGCATATTTGTTGTTTATGGCCTTCTTTTGCTGTTTTTCAATTGCTCGAACAACTGTTCTCACCTCAGTAGAAAGTTTGTGGATAATGCATCTAAAATTCATCTATATTCATTCCAACGCGTGTTGTCATACATATCACATCTTCAGGTTATTACGTGTTTCATGTTACACTATGTAGTGTACAATCATTAAAACACTTAAGTAAAAAATGATTGAATCACTTCGTTACAAAATGTAACGTCGAGTGTTTAGTTTGTAATTCTTACATTTTACTTTTGTATCACCTACGATATTGAGCAAACATTAACGTGTCCTTTTTGCTATCTGCGCTTCCGTTTAACCCTACAGAAACTTCAAATCATACAAACTATACGTCATATTGTCAGAGTTTAGCCAGGACATGGACGAACGTTTGGGTCCAGTAGCATGACGAGGCCCTGGATGTCGACCTGGTCGTTTAGGAGAAGTTTTATTTCCCGGATCAGGAAGGCTTCGATTATTTGTAGCCGTCTGCGGTTGGCTTCGCGAGCGATGATGGTGGTGTGCTCGACAAGCTCCTGGCGAGTGATGTTGCGATGATGGGTAGTCTTCGTGTGATCAAGAATCGCACCGGATTGAAGGTGGCATGTGACTCATCTTGATAGAGTGGTGGTTGTTTGGCCGATGTACCATGCATTTTCTTTGAGTGTGCAATCTCAAAATGGGCGCTTAAACATGTACACTACATCAGTTGACTTTAGTGGTGGTTCTTCCAGCTGGTTATTCTTCATCAGCAGGTTTGATGTTCGACACCCCTTATAATATATGAGAAGCTACATGTTATCGCTGGAATCTTTCGGCTTCATATTTCGCTTAACGATGGTTTGCAGCGCGCGTTCGTCTTATTTGTAGGCCGGGGTCAAAACATTCTTATAGAATAGTCGATGTGTTTATACTTTTTCCTCGGTCTTTTCCTTTGGGTTGATGTTCTTTGTCAGAGCTCGGCTTATTTACTCGTCCAGCATCTGTGTGGAGTAGCCGTTGTTTGTCAGGGTCTGTTTGATGGTGGTGACTTCCTGGTGCGGCGCCTGCCACGTGCTGCAGATCTTGAGAGCGCGTCGTAGGTGAATGTGCGGACTTTGTAGCGCGATGCACATTCACTGAGGGCATTGAGACAGTGTCCTGTATCGGTTTTCTTGCTGTACACACTCAAGCATTGGCGGCCATCAGAAACGTTAACGTTGACGTCCAGAAACGGGAGTTTGTTATTGACTCCGATCTCATATGTGATTTTCAGGATTGACTCTGATTTCATGTGTTCCTTTAGTCTTTTTAGGTCCGCTTCGTTTTCCACTTCAAGGTATATGTCATCAACAAAACGCTTGTAGATGTGAGGGAGAACGACCAACTTGCTCAAGTTCAGATGCTACTCCCCACAGATGCTGGACGAGGAAATAAACCGAGCTCTGACAAAGAACATCAACCCCAAGGATAAGACCGAGGAAAAGGACAAACACATCGACTATTCTATAAGAATATCATGACCCCGGCCTACAAACAAGCCGAACGCGCGCTGCAAACCATCGTTAAGAGAAATGTAAAGCCAAAAGATTCCAGCGATAACATCCAGCTTCTCATATATTATAAGGGACGTCAAACATCAAACCTGGTGATGAAGAATATCCAGCTGGAAGAACCACCACTAAAGTCAACTGATGTAGTGTACATGTTTAAGTGCCCATTTTGAGATTGCACACTCCAAGAAAATGCATGCTTCATCGGCCAAACAACCACCACTCTATCAAGATGAGTCACATGCCACCTTCAATCCGGTGCGATTCCTAATCACACGAAGACAACCCATCATCGCAACATCACTCGCCAGGAGCTTGTCGAGCACACCACCATCATCGCTGGCGAAGCCAACCGCAGACGGCTACAAATAATCGAAGCCTTCCTGATCCGGGAAAGAAAACCTCTCCTAAACGACAAGGTTGACTTCCAGGGCCTCGTCATGCTACTGGACCCAAACATTCCTTCATGTCCTGGCCAAACTCTGACAATATGACGTATAGTTTGTATGATTTGAAGTTTCTATAGGATTAAACGGAAGCACAGATAGCAAAAATGACACGTTAATCTTTGCTCAATATCGTAGGTGATACAAAAATAAAATATAAGAATTAAAATCTAAATATTCGACATTGTATTGTGTAACGAAGTGATTCAATTATTTTCTACTTAAGTGTTTTAATGATTGTACCCTACATAATGTAATATGAAACATGGAATACCCTGAAGATGTCATATGTGTGACGAAACGCGTTGGAATGAATATAGATGAATTTTGGATGTATTATCCACAAACTTTCTACTGAAGTAAGGACAGTTGTACGAGCAATTGAAAAACAGTAAAAGAAGGTCATAAACGACAAATATGCGGTCATATTTAACGAATATATATATATATATATATATATATATATCATATCATATCATATGGGCGTCATACGTTGGTTCCACCCATCGTTCATTACACTGCAGGATAAAAAAACACTTAGGTATGTCCGACCGGACTAACCGAATGTTGGCGAATCCAGATCCGTCTGCGATTCGCGAACATTCACATCAATGTGATACCCCGGTCACCATTGATGATTTCAAAATTCTGGATAGGTGTGGTACAGGTGTAGATTTAAGAATTCTCGAGCCTCTTTATATATCTAAAAATAAACCTAGGTTGAACCCAATGTCTTCGGCTTTCCCTCTCCAAATCTTTGTATAGCAAGTACCTTGAACATTAGGGTGCATCAAACGCCCCGACTTTTGAAATTAGCTACGCGGCCCGGCCCAATTTTTTGCCTTGGACCTAGTGAGTCCAAATACGAAATATTTTGAAATTTCGAAAGGGGCTAGGGGTGCCACCTAGCGGCCAAAGTTTTCAATTTTGACCATTTTTAGGTATACTTTGGATTGGCCGCAGAAGTCGTCTCATTTCATTAGTGGACTGTTTTGTGACCAAACACTGTTGCGCTGGCCTAAAAGCACATGCCTGCCCAATTTCATGGATTTTAGACATCTTTTAGGGGTGCCTCCTAGCGGTGAAAAAATCAATTTTGACAGTTTTTTTACAATTTGTTTCATTAAATGTGGGGACAGAATCATTGGTATTTTGGTCCAGCTGAAACGAGATTTTGCAGAATCGACCTCAAGGTACTTGCGAGACGGATTTCATGCATTTTGGATTTCTTTATATGGCACTACCTGGCGGCCGAAGTTAAAAATTTACATTGGTTTCTGTTCATCCATTTTTATTATTGAGGACACTGGTCCTGCTTGCAGCTAATTTTTTGAGTGATAAACTACCGTTGTACTGTAATTTGATGCCTTCTCGTACACACAAGGCTAAGAACGAAGATTGACGGAAACAAGTTGTGGGGAGCGGACATGGAAACTAATTACTGCTTACACCGTGGTAGAGGAAGACAACGAATGGAAAATACGGCTCCCCATATCAAATTTGACGGTTGAGCTTCTTGAACGGCAGGAGTGTTCAGACGCAGTGGTGAACATGGTGTTTGCCACAACAGAGTCGAACACAGGTCATCGATCAGCCGCCTGCATCCAAATCCAAAACCGGCTGAACAAGGCTTTGCTCTGGTCTGCGGACAGGCACTAAGTCGGGGAAAAAGTCCACGTCAGTGCTTTCAACAGACTCGATATTGAGAAATTCTGCTTGCCTAACCAATAATTCGAACAAAAACCTACTTACGTTCATTAAACACTGAAGAAAACGGGCCAAAAAATGAACAATATTTCTAAATTGATTATTTATCAAGATAAGCGAAATATGAAAGACGGTTGAGTTTATCTTTCAAATAAACTCAACTTCACCAGAAAGTCGCCCGTTCCTGATGGAACTCAAAGAGAAGCTCCTTCCAACTGTCTGTCCGAATCAAAGCTGTGATGACCACGAGGAGTTCAAAGAATTAGGAATTATTTTCCTTGGCTCAAATAATCCAGATGTATATTTTCGAGCAATGCGTAGAGCTAGATGAATGAGCAGACTGCCTTATGCGATGAAGATATGCACGTCCGAGCACCACATTCCCAACGTTCAGGACGAAAAAAGCTCCAACGCAGGAACTAATGTCAAAGCTTTGGCGGCTCGGGACCTTCATCACCTCCGTCTATGGCTTGTAATGCATGATATGCCAGGACGCAGTGGGTTCCCCATGGCATGATCTGAATCTTAATCACCACTTATCCTGTTATGGGGACTGGGTGAACGAAGTTGTTGGCACCGGTGCACTGCTGGCTTTCAGCCATCAGCGGTACTTCACCTTAGAGATGGTTCCCTTGCTCTTTTCAGCAACTTGACATCTCAGCCTGTGCGAAGTCAGCTTGCAAAACGTTTTCTGGTGGTGAAGCTCAAGATCATACCCGAGGCACCTCTCAGTTGTGAAAGAAGTGGGTCCGGGAAACCGTGTTTTTTATTTTATTTATTTATTTTTTATTAGGGCCACTCCCAACATGCACACTTGCCCAATTACAGGGAGTATTGGCGTGGGTGTTCAAGGATCCTCTCCACCGGGTCAAATCGGACACGGAAGGCGGTTTCCCGCCGTGGGAATTGAACCCACGTTAATCCATGCTATCCGATCCGAAGACTGGCAACAAAGCCACCAGGCCACCCCGGCCCCAGAGTTCGCAGAGAGTGAGCAGAGAATAAGTTGGTAGACCTGGCTGAACCTGAATCGTGGTCTAAATTCAGACTCCTGAAGCTAGACACCGGGTTCCTAGAGCTGGATGTCCGTGACGGGCCTGACTCATCTACCTACCAGGCAGCAAGGGTAAAGCCCAGGGCCATACATGTTCCCAATGATACCGCCGTAAAGGGAGGAAAGATGGCCTCGGACTTTCAAATGACAGCGTAGTCTAAGCGACACTTGCAGAACATTCTGCAAGCGGTTGGGAAAAAACGAAAAGGCAACCTGATCTACGCTCAAGGAAACCGAAACACGAGTAATCTGTGTGCTCAAGAAAGTGGGGTTGTGTGAATAGTAGAAATAGAAACAGTCAAGTGTGACTATCAGTGGTCAAAACTAGCGCAACTGAACATGACGTCTTGTCGAGGCCATGAGTTGTGAGCGCGGCAGTGGAGTGGTTAGCGCAGTTGGCTTCCACGCAGCCGACCCGGGTTCAAGGCCCGGTGACTTACTTGAACGAGGAGCAAGCTGGCTCCCCAGAAACCTCTCCAAAAGGGTAAGAGCAGGCGACGCCGTATGACCCTGCAGTTGGTGCATCGATAAGCCCCAAAAATCAATCAAACAGGCCGTGAGCTGTGCTATGAATGTCTCTTACAAATCTCATATTTGTAATCGAAAGATCGGTGTAAGTTAATTACAATAATAACATAAGCAATAACCTAAAGTAACATGATTACAATAGTCTAAGACATTTCGCGTCAATTTGGAAACATCGGCTCTTGGCGTTAATCATCGTACATGAGCTTAGCTCCCACAACGGTGCTTTTCATGCAAGGTACTTACGCTGGAACCTTCAAGCATTTTATATATTGATGAATCAAGATGTTTTGGTCTCAGCATTGTATAACTGGCCCTGTATTGTAATAGGAATAATACCTCAAATCGCTGAACGATTGGGTTCTTTCCCGAAATATCCCAACTTAGCCGCCCACTGTGCTCCGGTGAATTTCTAAAATAAGAGGAGGTCGTGTGAGAACTACCAAAAACCATGAAACGGTATGGAAGAAAATGGATGATTTGATGAAAAAAAACGGAAAAGGAAGATTAAATATTGGTCCGGAAATTTTGAAGGTGATATCTGACACTTGAGAGGAATTTGCAACACTAATTATTGTTGGAACTCAACCAAAACTTCTTACTCATTTTTGTCATAGTCATTAATTTCCTATAAACTTAGAAATTAATTTCGGCCACCAGATGTCACTCATTGCCAAAAGTTGTAAATGCCTTTACCAGATACTTTGACCTACAGGAGTAGTTCATTATTACAACAAAGTTCTAATCCAGGATGGTTCAACAATTATTTTTGATAAAAACTCACCAAAACGCAAAACGTTGCAAACTTCTACCGTCAGGTGGCACCCTAGCTGGCGTCCAAAATGCGCGAAAGTGACTGCACAGGTAATTTGGAGCTTGGAAAACAGTATTTGACCACTGCTGGGTTCTATTTTATGATAATACAATTTCCACGGGAGACCCAATTAATATTAAAAATTGCAAAAATTTGAAACTTTGACCGCTAGGTGGCACCCCTAGCCCAATATAGATTTTCCCAAAAATTGGGATTTGAGGTTTTCATGTCTGAAACAACAAAATGTGACGGGCCGGTAAGCTAATTTATCCAAAAATGAAAATCATGGGGCGTTTGATGCACCCTATTGAACATATATGTGAGTGTGTTTATTAGCATAGGCGTAGGAACGGGGTGGGCCAGGGGGCCATGCCTCCCCAATATTCATGATTCTTAACCATTAACCCTATGGCGTTGACTGGAAAGAAATGACTTAAAAATGCCCGCTGCCCCCCCAATATTCTGGACGTTCCTACGCCTATGTTTATTAGTGTCGTACACAAAGAGAGCAACTATTACTACTAGAGAGGAACTGCCAATCAAAATCCCTATACCCGTTTGAAGAAAATTGAAGCTGAAATCTGGTTTTTATTAAGTCACAAATATCATCTTCAGGCGCTCGTGCACTTGATATACGTCATTCCCAGCGGAAAAGTTCATCGAATGTTCGGTAGAAGGCTTAAAAAATACCAAACTTAATTCAAAAATTATTCCGATATATTGTGTCCTTTTTACTTTTTCCTTTCAAAAATACCTATTCCATTTACGCGGCCATGATCACTATCGCACCTGCCCCGTCAGACGGATGTTAACACTTCGTCGTCCTTCATCGTATCCATCATATGTTTGTGGGACGAATATTTCTTAGACCATTTTTGAAAATTTCGGTAGGTGAGGAGGGTGTCATATGATATAGTTTTCTTGGGTCATGCTGTATCTTCCAAAATATCCCTATGGTATGTATAAAGCAAGTTTTATTTGATAGCTTATTCATTTTTTACCTGTTATATCTATTAGTTTCTTTTCGGTTTGAAGAAAAACATATACTAATTGTAAACGTGAAACAAAGTCAACATTTTCAGCATGCCCCCACTACGGGATAAGTTATTACTGGTCACGGGGCAAGTTGTAGTGCACGAATATTGTCATATAAAACTGATCAAAAATATGTACTAAATGTCAGAAATATTTTGTAGCGGGTCAACGTCAGTGGTACTGGTTGGTGCTGGTCTTCAGTTGTACTAGCCCACCTTGTGTACCCTTTTCTCGTGTTGTGTTTTAGTTCTCCTCTTCTCGGAGTACGGTGTCGTTTTCCTCTGTCTAGTGGTCTGCTTTACCATCGTGGGCCAAACATTTTTATGTTCACTAATCGGTGTTATATTGAATTGAAATTAGATCGCTTATTTAAATTTATACCAATGCTGTCTGTATGAAGACAAAATGGCACACACCAGGAAAATCGTGCTAGGCCGAAACGACGCACATCTTTTCTGGGCCTGAATCAAAGTTCTTAAGTCACTGTCAGTCTTCAGTGGTCGCCAGACCACAGGAGATGCGTTCGCCCGGGCAGTCGAGTCAGAAGTCTTCCCCCAGGGGGTGGAAATTTGTGGCTTTGTTCAGGCAAACAGATGATGGATTGATGACGGTCCAGATACCACATCCGATTATGATCATAACAGATCCGATTATTTTGGATTTGCTCCCGGATGTGGTTCTGGTGGAGAGCTTTGCTATCACCTCTAAGCCGCTTGAGAGGTGCTATCTCTGAGTTCTAGGGACTTCTGTATCCTGTTCGTCAGGATTATGTGGCTTTATTTATTCACCACTCGTTCTCTGAACATGGAGCAAGCTGGCTCCCGAGAAACCCTTCCAACAGGCAAAGAGTTGGCGACGCCATATGATCCTAGCAGTTGGTGCGTCGATAAGCCCCAAAAATTATTATTATTATTAAGTCACCACTCGTTCTACAATGCAGACAAACTAGTGTGCGATGGTCGTACCAACTAGTGTGCGACGATGGCGGCGGTCGAAAAAAAAATGGTGTAATAAATATAATTCATCAAGCTAATCAATTAGATATATATTTCTATAATATTAAATAAGCTAATTTATTTGTCATAGAAAAGAATAATTATACGACTATGAACTTTTTCCAGAAAATGTAATGTATGAGTTACTTGAATATAAGTTTTTAGACGGATAAAAATGAATCAAACTGTCATTTTCGTGCAATATTTATCCAAAAGATTAAGTTCACGAGCGATCACGGCTCATTTTTCTGACTGGAAAAAACCAGGTCTCAGCTTCAAGTGGTCACATTTGAATAGGCAGTTCCTCTCAGTAGTAATAGTTAATATCTATGGAAACAACTCTTTAGAAATATAGGCCTATGCATCCAAGCTCGCGCAAAATGCCTGCAAATATTTCGTTTTTCAAGCATTGGAGCTTTCGAAGATCACTGTTCAGAGGGTGTTCAAGGTCTCGCGGAAACGCGTACCCCTGGTAGGTATTGTAACGGTCTAGCCTGAAAGCTGATGACATTAGATTGAATTGGTGGAGTTAATAGTTATTAGAATTGGAGTAGTAATAGTTAATATCTATGGTCGTACATTTTTAGCAATTATCCGTAAAACTGCGCCTTTGGCCTTTTTGTCTACTGCTCTTCTCCTTAGGTAAGTTTTTCATTTATACCACTGATGATGATACTGTAATATATCGAAACCGGTCTGCATGTTGACTTGTGAATGGTCCTAAAAGTAACCGACCTACATTCATACTATATATTGAAGAGAAAAGGCCAAGAAAATAAACAATATTTCGAATACGATTCTTTGTCAAGTTTTGAAAACTTTGTCAAGTTCAAAACTTGACAAAGAATCGTATTCGAAATATTGTTTATTATCTTGGCCTTTCTCTTCAATATATAGTATGAATGCAAGATGGTTATTTTTAGGACTATTCACAATGACAACCTTCAACCTTTTTATCTCCAATCTTAGAAAAATGCATGTTGACTTATGTGTCTTTATTAATTGTTAAGTTCATACTTTTGCTAAAATTTAAGAGTATATATATATATATATATATATATATATATATATATATATATAAAAGTTATCGACTGTTGTAATTTTGCAGCTTTGGAAAATTGCCCTAGGCTGGGACTCGAACCCAGGTCTCCGGATTTCCGGCCCGGCATGCTAACCACTACACCACTCAGGAGCCTGAATTTTCCTTTCAAGCTTGCGTATTTATACTTAATTTATCGGCAGTTGTTTTACTGGGGCATTCTTATGCCAGTCAGGTCTCAGTGTACCTCCAGTATTGATATATAAGTTATATATATATAACTTATATATCAGTATTGATAACTATAACTATATAGTATAACTATATATACTTATATATACTATAACTATAACTATAACAGTATTGATATATATATATATATATATATATATATATATTATATCTGTGTGTGTGTGTGTGTGTGTGTGTGTGTGTGTGTGTGTGTGTGTGTGTGTGTGTGTGTGTGTGTGTGTGTGTGTGTGCGTGTGCGTGTGCGTGGGCGTGGGCGTGTGCGTGTGGGTGTGGGTGTGCGTGTGCGTGTGCTTGTGAAAATCATGACATTTTGGAAAGTTCTAGAAATTTCTTCCTGGACTGCTGCAGTAAAACCAGGGAATGAGAGCCTATTTTTCTGGTACGCCATTCTAATTAATCCATTTCTAGGGGTATGGACATATTCCTCATTACGTATTTTGCCTAAGTCATATTATTTAGATTTTTCATTGAAATATTGTATAATAATTTTCAATATTTATAAGGAGGCTGCGTGCGTGTGACTGTGCCAATTAAAATTTTAATTAGCCTAAAGCCAAGTTGGCACCACTTCGTAGGGAAAGGTTCGATAATGGAAGTGTACCGACACGATATGGTGTCCTCCTAATTCCTAGATGATAAATATTCCCAGCAGTTTTCACTGAAAGAAAGCAGAAAAGAAGAATATATATATATATATATATATATATATATATATATATATATATATATATACTAGCTCTAATCAGAGAAAGCTTTCTCCAGAGTATAAATGCTTAGAATAGCAATTTTAGTCTGATGTCGAAACCTATAGTATCTGTGTGCATTACTCCAAAAACGCCTGTCAGCTCAGCATAGGCATCAATTTGATAGAAATCAAAGTATGTGCTCTGAAACCTGTAGTGATTCAAGGCTGTACGGAGCTGGGATTTCCGGACGTCAAGTCACGCCAATCCGGGGCAATCAATTGCTAAGAAGCCCCGCATGTGCGGCATTCGGAGAATCTCTGGAGCGAATCGGGAACCAAGTGACCCAGCAGTATTTTATGCATAGAAGATCCACGTCTGTGTCATATACATTAAATTGACCAGAATTTACATTTTAGTACCCGAATCTTCAGGATTATATCACATTTCTTCATAATTTTATTAAACTTGGCGCACCGGTGGCGCTATCAGAAATAACGTCACACATAAACTATAAGTCCGCGGTAGCGCTTGAGGTCCTTAGACGTGACATTTTTTCCTACTTAGCCTCAACCAAATGGATAAAACTTTGGTTTGGGAGAAGATTTAAAAACAAAATTGGTACTAATACCATCAAAATGTTATGACATTCTGAAAACGTGATTAAATTGGACGGAGCCCGTATTTGATGCATATGTTAGCTAGAAGGCAAATGATGCATGAGCAATATTTCTTTTCAAGTCAATAGTACCGTGTTTACTTTTATATATTTTAGCTTTTAGATTTTTACCAGCATTCATGTATGCTTTCGTTTTTTTCTAAGGTGTATTTACGAGGTGCAGCAGAACTCATTTTGTAATGTTTGTGATGACAAGTATCTTAAAACAGCCCAAAATTTATGGAGCGGTCTGCTTCAGTAAATACATACATACATACAATCACAAATAAACAGTGTCGTTTTGTCGGCAGGGCGCCGGCGCTTTCATGCCAGGGTCGTTAACAGCACTCGCCGGCCCAGCATCAGTCGCAAGGGTGCTATGGCTAAGGTGGTGGATCGAAAATGCAGTGGGACTTTTTAGGTGCATATTTTATGGGCAAACGCACAGACGCCGATGAAAAAATGTAGCATAAACAGACTTTTCGGTACCCGGTACGGAGAAGTCTGTAGAAGCCAGCGTCTGGGACACATCTGTATCCACAAACACAAATAAAGCCACACCCTCGGTAACGGGCCGTCTATAAATTACGTACAGTCATAGTAGGAACCGGGGGCCAGGGTGGTTACATCCCCCCTTATTTACTCTGGTAGGCCCCTACAACGGATATAAAATTATCACTAAATGTCATACAAAACAAGAAAAAGTTACAACGATAAGGGATCTCCGTGACTGGCTTGACTCAAAATTAACCTTTGCTGATCACATAAATTTGACTGTTAAAAGGCAAACAAAATGTTGGGAATACTAATTAGATCTTTTCAGGCAAGTAGCGTCTCCGGTTGACTTAAATACAAACCAGTACTTGCAACTTATTTTGGAAACATTCGGTCCCTTTTGGAATATGGATGCGTCATTTTGGGCGGTGCCTCAAAACTTAACTAGAAAGACTGGACAAAATTCAACATAAGTTTCTCATCTGGGTAGCCTCACACCACACTCCTCTCGGCCTTCGGAATATATTTCCTATTCATAACATCTTGCCCACTTCAAGGTATCGAGCCTGGCAATTACACGCCTCCAATACGATGTCTTATTCGTCCATATGATTTTAACTGGAAATTTTGACTGCACCTTTCTACTCGGATGCTTCCCTTCACATATCCCAACTCTGAAAACGAGAGCATCGGCAAATAGTTTGCTTCACATTCAATTTGCAAGGGTAGAAACAGTAAAACGCGGGTTTTTTTGCCGGGCTGCGTCAAACACAACATATTTGTTCACCCCCAGCCTCAATCTGACCTCTTCCACGATTATACTTCTGTTTCTAAATCTCGAGTAAAAAATTATGCTAAACAGTTGACGAGCCAGGCATTTGTCGTGTTGAGTTTGTATGCACTTGCATGTCCGACAATGTAACGAAACGAGACGAGCTATAATTGGGCGACGCATGATAACCTGTTTATTTATTTATTTATTTATTTATTCAAAATAATCGCCAACAGATAAAATCCACTCACAGGCGAAGTCAAAGCATTAAAAAAGACTATCTAAATCACAAGACCCGAGACAGTGTATTTCCTAAAAACGGTAAAAGTTAAAACATATAGATATAAAAAAACACAGAAACATAAAGAGATAGGAGCAAATAGTGCAGTTCCTACCGAGCATTTACAAATCTCACCATACGTGTCTTGAAAGTATTAAAATCATCACAAAAGAAGTCGGCCTCGGAAGCGGCTAGAAATGTGTTCATGCCTCTCGGCACCGTACAGAAAACCCCTGCCCCTCATTTATTGCTCATCAGTTGCAATAAATGAAAAGAAAACGGGCCCGATGACTTGTCTGGGACACAAAGGGTCTTGTGAGCTGATCTGGACCTCCTGAACCGGCATTTGATATCTCATTGGCTGGCCTAGCCCGGACCCTGCTTTAGCATGTGCCTGTCTCAGCTGGCCAGGCTTTAGTCAAGATTCCAATATATTCAAGGCAAGACAGGGACTAGATTCGTAGTACGCCCTCTGCAAGCCCCTGGACAAGGAGTGCTTCGTGAAAATGGCCAAGGCGCCTACTACCCGAGTGCTTCCAGATGGGCCGGAAAACTGGACCCAATCAAACTCCAGCTCAGGCTGCTGCCAACACACAGTACAAATTCGGACACCCATGCCGCAGCAACCGCCGAACAGTATCCCTCGGATATCGATATGCGCGAAGGGACCGGCCGTTTTCCACTGCGAAGCGAGAAAAAACGCCAGGGAGCTATTAAATGAAAGCACATGGAGGGGAAAGAACAAAGGAAATCGTGTATGGAAATACCTAGTGTAGGTCGGTGTGCGTTTACGCCTTAGAGGAAATGTGGCACCCTTGGTCAAATCCAGGAATTTAGTGTAATTAGGGGTATTTTTGCCGAAAAAATTGAAACGTTCTTGATTTCTCTGAGAAATGTACACTGAGCTCAATATTTTAGTTTTTAAAATGCTCCTCTAGGCTAAAAAATAAACCTCTGCCTGTGGATGACGTCATGATCTGGCGACTACTTCTATTCAATAGGCTTCAAGGGTTTCACTTGGCTGTCATCATCATTTGTGTTTTAGGGCGCGCCGACAACAAGGGTCATGTGGCGCCCATAACACTAAACAATATATATGCAAAAAGTTTAAACATCACACAGGGCCAAAGGTGTGTCAAAGGTAAAGATGTAGAAATCAACGTGCGTGGTTCAACAAGTCAGAGAGTAAAAAGCAGGTGATTACGTCCTACGATGGCGAGTAAATGACATTAAATAAAACAAAAAATTAATAAAATAAACACATAAAGACAGATACACAAACAATTACACCTTACATACCGGGGTCAGCGAATAGGTAACCTAAGCGGCGTTGTGTAAAAACCTAAAACTACGAGGGTGAATATATGACATTAAAACCAACGCTCCTCAGATATGACAAGATACTAGTGATATGTACGGAAGGATGCTCCCCAAAAGAGAATGCAGTGTCAGAGACCCCTGCAGATACCGGTTCCTCTCTATTTCATAGTCGAGACATTCTACAAGGACATGTTTGACAGTGAGCCTCTCGTCACAGCGCGGACACTCCGGCGGGTCACGACGAGATAAAATATATGAATGAGTTCAATGAGTGTGTCCCAGTCGCAATCTACACAGGATAACCTCCCTTCTGGAGCCCGCACTACTTCACGGAGCTTCCTACCTTTAAAATCATTCTCCCATCGACGTTGCCATTCACTAATAACATACTTTTTAACTTGAGCATACATGTCAAAAAAAGGAATACAGAGACCTGCGGGAGCGGCACGTTCTGACCCTGTCTTTGCACATCTGTCTGCCCGCTCATTCCCGGTGATTCCGCAATGACTTGGAATCCACGCCATTTCAACGCATTTTGCCTTTCCCCTTGGGCTATGCAGTTTCGCCTAATCAGGGTCAAGAGATAAGATGCTGACATATTATAAAAGTAAAAAGACTCCAATGCCTGTACGGAAGACAACGAATCTGTAAAAAAAAACAAACTTTGTCGCCCTTAACTTCGAAACATGGTTCAGACAACGGAATATTGCGTACAGCTCAGCGGTAAACACAGATGCCTCGCGCGGTAAACTAAAACACTTTTCAACGCCGTCGCCGACAAATGCACATCCCGTGCCACCATCACCCTTCGAGCCATCGGTGTGAGAATGGATGTGATTATTATATGATTCAGAACAGAACTCCGTAAATAACTGGCGCATAACTTCAGGAGGCATATTTCTACATTGATCCGAGTAAGCCCTTGTTTGAGTTCACTGTGGAGATAAGCCAGGGTTCAACCATACACGTGTCATACGGTTCAACAAGATCTGTGTCTATTCCAGCCTCCACAAGCCAGGTGCGGATCCTTACTCCCGGATGACGTCCTACCGCGCGGGACGCATTATCAACCAGGCGGAGGTGGGCGTCACCAAAAAGGACCGGGTATGTGGGATGTATCGGGGATTGTTTAATTTTCAGTACATAACGCATAGCGAGTGATTTACGGCGCAGCTCTAATGGCATTTCATCGATGCCCGCTAACATGCTTGCTATTGGGGATGTACGAAATGCTCCGGTTATAACTCTAACGGCTTGATGGTGCACGGTATCCAACATTGTTTTTGCGGAATTGGGAGCGGCCTCATATGCAATGCTACCATACTCAATTTTTGAACGTATTAATGACCTGTAGAGCAAAATGAGCATCTTCCTGTCTGCCCCGTACCTCATTTTTGTTAGAACCTTAAGTATATTCAATGTATCAAAACACTGCGCGGAGCTGCTTCAGATGTGGTATATATGAGAGCCTTTTGTCCAGTGTGAGCCCTAAAAATCTCGTTTCCGGTACAACATCGATCAAATTTCCATAGATATACAACTTTGGGTCCTCACAATCTCCACGTTTGTTGCAAAAGTGCATGCATTTGGTTTTTACACTTGAGAAACTTAAGCCGTTTCGTGTGCTCCACTGCTGCAGACGATCAAGACCGAGCTGCAGTCGCCTCTGTGCAGCGACAGTGCTGGACGCCGTCACCCATATCGTAAAATTAGGTGTCTGCTATGTCATTAATCATCACTTGGCTGATTACTCACCGTGGCGTCAGGGCTGTCGTCACACCAACAGCGACAGCTGTGGCTTCCTGGCTGGGGTAGATTTGGGGCACATTTCAGGTAGGTTTTTAGCTAATCGCCAAGAAAATTTTGGGTTTCAAGACAAGTGATACATTGAGTACCGGGTTTTCCGGCATGCTTTGCAACTTGGCTATCTCAGTTAAAATCACCTTATAAAGGTGCCACACTCCCTTTAATGATACCAAATCAGCGGTTTCAAAACGGCCCATAATTATGAGCCTCCTTGTGCTAGGGTCCCTTTGAGGTAGACCCCTTCTCAGGCTGCCCCCTCCACTTTGGTTGTTACACCCCTGCTTAAAGTCAATGGGATGAGGGTGAGTCAGCCACAGTGTTGCCAGCGTCACACAGGGGCGTGTAAAAGCGTTACATGAGGATGAGGTGGGGTCGAAAGTCCAAAAATATGCGCGACGTAATTTGTTGACAGCACCTAAGAAGCATTGGCACGTATGATTAGCCTGAACTGCAACGAGTAAAAGGTATGCATCCGGCCCTGTCCCGTTGTGAATCGCGGTGGCGAGAGTGGGGCAGTGATCCGCCGTGTTAGTCAGTGGCTGACCACAGAGCGTGGGGGTGGTGGCAGCAGGTCCAGCACTGCCGACAACTTCACCTGAGGCGGGGAGCTGCTGACTACGGAGCGTGGAGGTGGTGGCAGCACGTTCAGCACTACCGGCAACTTCACCTCGCCTGAGGCAGGGAGCTGCAGTGCGGCTGGAAAGTCTGGAAAGAGGGGCTTTCGAATGATTAATTTCTACGAGGGGCGGAAGTGAGCGAAGCCGCCAGGCAGCAGGCTTTGGGGACTACTGCAGCCCTGGGGAGAGATGGTGACCCACACACTGAACAAGAACGACACCGACAACGCCCGTAGCACTCGCGAAGAAGTATGCAAGTCTGATGAAAGCCACACTGAGGGGAACGGAGACAAGCCCGCCCAAAGCACTACTGCAATCGAGCTAACAAACATTTCTTCCAGTGATCATGCAAATTCCGCAAACGAAACGATTGATACCAAAACGCCAGTGCACTTTGATCATCTTCTTGATCAGGTCACTGGCACTGGGAAGTGGCAGTTCTTCATCACCTCCTGGTTGGCTTCTTTACTATTTATCTCTCCCGTATCTTACTTGGGACTGATATACCTCGGCGCTACCCCTGAGTTCCGCTGTGCCGACGACTTCCCAGGCAACGTCACATTCCGCGACATCCCTGAGTCTGCCTCGCAGTGCTACACCGTCGCCGGAGCGCCCTGCCAGAGCTGGCGGTATGACCTGGATACTGACGGTGACGGAGCCGACGAGGCCTCCACAGTGGTCTCCGAGTGGGACCTGGTGTGCAATCGCAAGCCAATGTTGTCTGCCCTGCAGTCGGCAATCCAGGGCGGGGGTATACTAGGCGCCCTGCTAGCCGGGCAGCTCGCAGACCGAGTAGGTAGGCGAAAGGTATATATCCACGTCACTGGGTTGTATGCTGCTGCGGCTTCACTTTCGGCCGCGGCAAACTCGTACGAGATGTATTTGGTATGCCGATTTGTCCAAGGTGTTGCATGGATTGGTGCAACCAACAGCGGAATGGTTTTAGCGCTTGAAGTAGTGAAAAAGAGTGGCGTGCTTTAACAGGTCAGATAGCCATATCACTAAGCTCCTTCGGTCAGATAGCGTTGGCAGCCGCTGCCTACAAAATTCGCATCTGGTGGCACCTACAGCTCGTGTTCGCGGCACTCCTGGCAGCGCAGTGCCTTATGTCCTTCCTGGTCCCAGAATCTCCGCGTTGGCTGATTCTCCACAATCGAGAAGACGAGGCGGTCGCCGTGCTGACGTCAGCCGCCCGAGTGAACGGGAAGCCGGTGCCGGACGAGGGACAGCTGCGTCTCTGGATCCGTGAGGTGCGTCGCCACGAGAAAGCTGAGAAGGCGGAAGAGGGCACCAGCATACGTGACGCCATCAGCCAGTTCTGGAGGTCACGGAAACTAAGGCGCTGGACGCCCCTGGTGGGGTTGTATATGTTTGGAATAGGCTTCGCTTACTATGGGCTCCATTTTGATGTAGCACAGCTCAGCCAAAATTTGTATTTAGCTGGTGTTTTGCTGGGTCTGATAGATCTACCAACTTACTTTCAGGCTCCCCTGTTGAACCGGTTTGGTCGCCGCCCGATGCTGATGATTCCAAACCTGTGTGCCGGTGTCGTCATGCTGTTGTTCGCCGTAAAACATGACCCAGCGCTGTGGCTTGGTTTGGGGGTGCTCTCCAAACTAGCGATTTCTGTGGTTTATAGCCTTCTATACATCTATATACCAGAAATATTTCCTACATCATTCCGAACCATAGGCTTCAGCATCGCAACCATATGTGCCCAGATCGGAGGAATGACTTCACCTCTCGTCGTTGACATGTTGCATGATGTTAATCTATTGCTGCCATCCTCAGTCATCGGGGGCTTTTGCCTCATCGTGGCCTTCTTGGTGCTGCTACTTCCAGAAACAGCAGGCAGGCGTCTTCCAGAAACTGTAGCAGAATTGGACGCTGGACTACTCGATATGCCGACGGAAAGCGAGTCTAATAAAAAGGAAGGGAGAGAGGGGCCATGCGAAGATGACAGTGAGAACGTGGACAGAGTGGACAACGCTTAAGTCATTAGTGCTGGATTGATTCTGGGATACTGAACTGAGCCTAGAGCTGAAGCTACTGGGTGTTTGTTTTCGGAGAGGGGGGGGAGAAGCCGGATAAAATGAGAGTGAATGACGTTTAAACGGATCGTAATTGTGCGTGGTGTGCAAATGGTTCAAATAGTGATTATGCTGATGGCGCAGTATTCGAATACACCCATTAACCCGTTCCTCTTTGCAAATGTTGTAACACTATTCTCGTTTTTAGGCTACCAGAAAACGGTGACACGGAGCGCCGTCGTACTTCGCGTACCTCATCCTTAATATTTCTTGCAGTTTTAAAAATCAGATCCGGGCCATCTTAGAGCAGGTCATCGGGCCAGGTGGAATATATTTCTCTCATGGGGAGACAGATTCCGCCTACCCCTCATGATTTCCAATATATCTCCGAAATGGTTCATTATAGGTCTTTGGAGCTTCTGAATTTTCTGAAACTCAGTCTGGCAGATTCCCTGAAAGTGTTGAGACTTATATGTACCAAGAGCGGATCTATGGCTCGGTATTTAGGGACACTATTCGCAAACCGAGTATTATCATGTACGGTGCGTTCTTCGGACAACAAAACCATTCGTCACCATATTAAAAGCGAATAGAATGTTATGACCAGTATGGTCATCACATTGTTTTTGTTGGTGTAATGGGGTTTCTCGGGAAAGGGTTTGCTGTAAAAGGCCTTAACACTGGTGCTGTGTGTGGCTACATTATTTGCTCATCGTGCTTCAGTTAGTGTCAGTGGGTGCTTTCAGCATTTTCTACGAAGGTACCAGTCGTTTGCTGGCTCGAAATATGTTTGATGGTAAACGTGAACATTTCCTCACTAAAAGCAGGCTTTCATGAAAATAAGCATTTACCAATCGTTTTTAAACCCGTTTTTTCTTTGACACTGGCCGCCTTTTGGGTCGTAAACTGGCGCCCCTCAGGTTCGGCGCCCCCCAGGTTCGACGCCCCCCGAGCCCGCCCCCCGTTTACGAAATCCTAGATCCGTCATTGGATTCGTGACGGGATTAGGTAGATTCTACTGAATGGCGAAGTGCCTCCCCTCGCATTTGTTGACGGTAGGAACTGCGAACGTGGATTGTCAGTGATGCGAATCATGGACTTTTTGACCCAGTAATCCGAAAAAAGGAATATTCTCTGTAACTAAAACATCGAGTCAAATTACATTTATTCCACTTAAAATACATGCCTACTTCAACATTTAAAAGTGGCTAGGCAGTGCCTAATGTGCCACTATGGAAGCCAGGGGGCACAGTGGGCACGTGCCCCCCCCATCGGTGCCGGGGTGCCCTTTTGATTGCCACGTGGTGTACCCAATTTGGGCCGTGCCGCTCGAAATTTAGTGCCCTACGCCGTTGAACCTAGATGGAACTAGACTGTATTTAGCGATTTAAACTATTTTTTGACAATTAGTGCCTTTTTGGTCAGGTAGGGCATTCTGTCGCCTTTCCAAGCACCCGGGAAGAGTATAGGCACGTAGTTCGTTCCCAGATAATGCCTCATCGTCGCCAATAATCGTACGGGCGGAGCTAATCTGGTACCCCTTGAGCTCATCTGATGCCCCCTGAGCGCTGGTCTTGGCCCATGGAGCTGATCATGTGCTCCCTGAGCTGATGATGTCCTCGTAGTCAATCTGATGCCCCCCCTGAGAAAATATTTGTGCCTTCTGAGCATATATAATGGTCTCTGAGTTAGTCTGATGCCTCCGAGCTTGCCTGGTGTCCTTTTAGCTGTTTTAGTGTCCCTTGAGCTGATCCGGGACCCCTGAACTTCTTTAATGCCTCCCGGAATTTATCTACTGTCCAGGGGCGCAGCCAGGGGGCACAGGAGGCACGTGCCTCCATCGGTGCCGGAAGCCCTTTTGATTGCCAGGTGGTGTACCCCTTTGGGCCATGCCGCTCGAAATTTAATGCCCTGCGCCGTTGAACCTAGATGGAACTAGACTCCATTTAGCGATTTCAACTATTGATTGACAATTAAACGCGCATTGACGGGGGGCCGGGTACCCACCCCCTCGGGTTTTTCGGAAATAGAATAAACTGGCGGCGCGTAGCGCCGCCGTACTTGGCATACCTTTTCCTTCATCATTTTTACAACTTCTCTGAAAATTTTAGGGTTAGGTCATCTCTGGTCAGGTCACCAGTACAGGTCAAGTGACCTGACCTCAAAAAAAGTTTAAGATAGCATAAGTCGGAACAGGGTGAACTTATCCAATTGAAACTCATATCACATAATGGGCCCACCAAGTTCCCTAAAATATGTTCCTGAGTTTTTGATATCGATGACGTAAGGTCAGGTACGATGCATGACCTCCCCATTGGAAATACATGGGAAAATGGTTTTTACCGTATAACTCAGTAACTGATAGTGATAGAGCGTTTATTTTAGCTGCATTAGACTCGCCTTGGCTTTGCAGTTCTAATGATATGCATTTTATATAATTGGACCATGACCTGACCCCAGATCAGGTCAAATCTTTGATTTGACCTGACAAGGTCAAATTATATATCATTCGATTCGGCTTGCTGCGAGGATTCATAGAGTTTAAATTGTTTTGCTCTATCTTAAATTGTTCAGATGTAATGGCCAAAAAACTTCATTTACACGTTATCCCTATTACGGCATGTTTTAACCTCTCGTGACCTTAAATGTGACCTGACAAAAAAAAGATTCAATATTTTCGATGGAGGAGTGGATGGGCTACCGAACGCCGTTTACCGTTTTTCGTTACCTACCGTGGTTCCCGAGATCTTAGGGGGGCGGGTACCCGCCCCCTGGTCAAAGCGAAGGTGGCTCAGACCCCCGTCAATGCGCGTGTTAAGTGCCTCTTTTGGTCAGCTAGGGCATTCTGTCGCCTTTCCAAGCACCCGGGAAGAGTATAGGCACGTAATCCGTTTCCAGATAATGCCTCATCGTTGCCAATAATCTTACGGGCAGAGCTCATCTGGTGCCCCTGGAGCTGATCATGTGCCTTCTGATCATGAGGCCCCAGAGCTGGTCTTGAATAGATGGGGAATATGAACACGATGGAAACTCCTCTTGTAAAACGGAGCTAACGAGGAATGAGGAATCTCTCAAACGGCTTGTGATGCCTAGGCATCCCTGGTTATATAAATTGCTTATTATACGGGTGGATTCTAGGAAGGAATGATAAAAAGTCATGTGCCCCTTAGCTCAGAGCACAGTCCCCTAAACCAGGATTTCTACCAATTAATTTAAATGAAGAACTAATTTTCACAATTTTCAGCCCTGTCCCACCATCCCCATCCAAACCACCAGTCTGTTCACCTTTTCTTTACTCTTAACTGGGACCGATCCTTGAGAATATGGAACTTAACCCGCGCCCCACCGGGGGGTCCGGCGCCACCTTCGCCCCACCGGGGGGGCTATCGATGCCCCCCTCTAACTCCGAAAATATGGGCGTTAGCGCAAATCTGCAAAGTGCAATAGAAAGCTCGCGTGAATTCAGTAAGAAATTACTTCACATGTTTTAGTGCTCAGGTCAATGGTTTGACCTCCAGAGGTCAAATTAGGTCAAGATCGGCTATTTTCACTCAAATATGCAATGATTAAGCAAACTGGGCATAACTCTTATGTCATCAGAGCTATTGAGGCCTGGTAAAGTACATTTGATAGCAAATTGCCTGTACTTTTTCCGCTATGTGGAACGTAAAGACCTCAGGCCAGTGGTTTGACCGCCAGAGGTCACCTCGTGACCTAATATGACCTGAGGTCACGAAAGGTCAAAAAGTGACCTTGCCGTATATCAAATGAAAGCCAGTGACAAGACAAACACGATGGTGTTTGTTTCACCGCTCTAGCTCAATTAGGTCAAAAGTTATTGTCAAAATACTGTTTTTGACCACCGGTGACCTTGGATGACCTTGGAAAAGTCAAAGGGCAAATATCACCCCTGGGATCCGTGAAAGGGTGTCCAAAAACGTTGTTCTGAGCAGTCTGAGTATTTGCAATCATTTTTGTGGCTTTTATATCATGAAATAGCTTTTCCCCATGCTTTTTCAATGGGAGAGGTCGCCTCGTGACCTGACCTCAGGGCACGAAATCGAAAAATCCCGGATATGCACCTTGTAGACCCTGGAGGGGTCATGAAGTGTAGGAAGTTTCAAATCGATCCACTTTGAAATGTAGCTCTTACAGAGCTCTAAAGTGAAGTGAGGTGACCTTGGTTGATCTCGTCTGGTGACCTGACCTTGGGTGACCCGGGGTAAAAAATTTCAGGGATGATGGGAAAATGATGCAGTGAGAGGTAGAGCCCTCAACCGCGGTGCTGTGCCTCGTCGTGTTTCTGCTATCCCGGAAAAACCTTAGGGGGGCCATCGATGGCCCCCCGGTGGGGCGAGGGTTAATAAGCGCGTTCAAAAGGTATCTACCAAATTCTTCTGGCAGCAAAAATTGCGTTCTTCCAAAGACACTATGCTTCTCCTCGTCCCACGGTGATTGTGGGAGGCAAAGAACTTATCCGCGTTCAGCCAGGGCTCACTCGTCACGACAAAACCAGTGGGGACAACAAATGAATTTTCGACTCCGATATGCCTTAACCCTCGCCCAGCGGGGGATCGATGGCCCCTAAGGTTTTTCGGGATAGCAGAAAAACGACGAGACGCAGCACCGTGGTTGAGGGCTCTACCTCTGACTGCATCATTTTCCCATCATCCCTGAAATTTTTACCCCGGGTCACCCAAGGTCAGGTCACCAGATGAGGTCAACCAAGGTCACCTCACTTCACCTTTAGAGCTCTGTAAGAGCTACATTTCAAAGTTGATCGATTTGAAACTTCCTACACTTCATAACCCCTCCAGGGTCTACAAGGTGTATATCCGGGATTTTTCGATTTCGTGCCCTGAGGTCAGGTCACGAGGCGACCTCTCCCATTGGAAAAGCATTGGGAAAAGTTGTTTCATGATATAAAAGCCACAAAAATGATTGCAAATACTCAGACTGCTCAGAACAACGTTTTTGGACACCTTTTCACGGATCCCAGGGGTCATATTTGCCCTTTGACTTTTCCAAGGTCATCCAAGGTCACCAGAGGTCAAAAATAGTATTTTGACAATAACTTTTGACCTATTTGAGCTAGAGCGGTGAAACAAACACCATCGTGTTTGTCTTGTCACTGGCTTTCATTTGATATACGGCAAGGTCACTTTCTGACCTTTCGTGACCTCAGGTCATATTAGGTCACGAGGTGACCTCTGGAGGTCAAACCACTGGCGGGAGGTCTTTACGTTCCACATAGCGGAAAAAGTACTGGCAATTTGCTATCAAATGTACTTACCAGGCATCAATAGCCTAATGACATAAGAGTTATGCCCAGTTTGCTTAATCATTGCATATTTGGTGAAAATAGCCGATCTCGACCTAATTTCACCTCTGGAGATCAAACCATTGACCTGAGCACTAAAACATGCGAAGTAATTTCTTACTGAATTCACGCGAGCTTTCTATTGCACTTTGCAGATTTGCGCTAACGCCCATATTTTCGGAGTTAGAGGGGGCCATCGATGCCCCCCGGTGGGGCGAAGGTGGCGCCGACCCCGGTGGGGCGCGGGTTAACTTGCACATGGAAACAGATATCACATGCTCCGCTGAATTTTCTGTTAAGTACTTGCATAAGTTGGCTTATTTGCCCTTAAATCTATCTAAAAACATCGTATTTTGACTACTTTCATGACATTTTGGTGATATTTTTTCTTCTTTTGTTTCGGCTTTAATCGAGTTTTCCTTCTCCGTCAAGTATTTATTTGCAGTTTATTGAACCAAAGATGCCCAAAAATGAATATAAACAAAGATATGGTAAGTTTTTTAGGTTACGTTAAAAGTGCCTTTTCCCCGGGGTGCCCCTCAAAGTTGGTGTGCCCCCCATACCAATGCTCTGGCTGCGCCTCTGATGGAAGCTCCGCCACTGATTGTCGGGTGATTGCACTTTTACCGATTTTTTCCGGATCTTATTCTGCAAGGCAGGCTACGTGTTATTTATTTATTCATTTATTTATTTCAACAACACGGTGCTCATCCATATCAATGGCTATTAATGAGCCTAGGTCGAAAATGGGGGTGGATGGGACAGACACGCGACAGTCAAAATTGGGTACAAGTCAAGTCAAAATCGGGTACACTCATCAACCGAGCAGATGCTTTTTTAGGCGTCGCTTGAAGCTGGAGAGGGGGCCATCCCGGATCGCCGGTGGCAGTCCGTTGAATGCTGCTGCAGCACGGTGCATAAAAGCTCTCCTCCCAGTCTCAGTTCTTAGGCGTGGGAGGCATAAATCTCCGTCTTGGCGGGTAGTGCGGTTTCTGAATTCACGCCTCGTCACGAGCTGACGCTTCAGGTAAGCTGGCTCGCCCGTTACTATCACTCGCTTAAGCAGGCATAGAGAGTGGTATGTGCCGAGCTCACGTGCAGGCAGCCATCCCAGATCTCGCACGGCGTCGCTGATGCGATCTCGTTTTCTAAGTCCGGTAACCACACGAGCGCCAAAGTTTATAACCTTCTGCACTCTATGCACACGCTGAGCAGTACAGCTACCGTACACGCTTATGTAGTACCGCAGCACGGACAAAATCAGACTGTTCAGACAGAATCAGAAAATCAGACAGAATCAGACAGAATCAGAGCTTCTTAGCACTTTGAAGCATTACACCAGCATCCAAGCTCACATAGCGCTTATAGTTACCGATATGGGGATTTACCAAATTGCCTATGAGCCTCAAGCCTCTCTCATTTCAGTTTTAACAAAGCTCTTTTGGACTCTGGTGAAATTGAAAAGCCATATCGTGTGCCTCCAGTGGCGGATACAAGAAAGGGTGCTAGGAGGCTCAAGCCCCCTTCCCTTCAAACGTCCGAGTGCCTATTGTCAATGCATGGGCAAAGGCTGATCCGAGGCAACGGCGAGGCAGACTCGAGCCCCCCCCCCAATAAAGCCCTAGATCTGGCATTGTGTGCCTACACCGTTTTATCACTCAGCCATGCCAGGCGACTTCCGCACGGGGAGATCCGACCCTGGCCCCAGACACGACACCAAAAATGACACCAACAACCAGTCTGCCTGTATCACCCAAAATGCTTCACAGTCGGCCGCCCACAACTCCCCGGCGCCACCGTCGGCGGAGCGCTGGCATGGTATCACGGCCGGGGAGTACCTCCCCTTGAGAAATTTACCAGACCTAGGATGGTGGCGTACCATCAGCCGGGCAGAGTTCAGAAAAAGTCCGAACGTGCCAACATAGTTGGGGGAAGATCTTCAGCTTCCGGGGAGGTCTGTACATTTTCCTTCTTCCTCTACTGCAATATTTTTGGTCTTCTGACATGGGAATATTATGTCTTAGGTACTTTTGAGCTGTTGATTTTCTGACTTTGAGGACTATTTGATCATTGGATATTTAGATAGTTAGACTTACAACATCAGGATGTTCTGGCCTTGACTCTTTGTTCTTCAGGTTGAATTAGAATGTGGACTATTTGAGCAGTTGACTATTTGAACATCCTGTGAATTTACACATCCGTAGTCCTTCACTGAGAGAAAAATTGAGTCCTTTTGGCTAAACTGAGTCGGTGCTGAAAGCGAGTCTGGATTCTGGATTAAGCTATACTTTAAGAAAAATATTCATTTTTGCCCTTGAACATCCACAAAAATTCCCGCATTGTTCTCATATACCAATAACCTAGCCGGTCACGACCGATGCCGGACATGAACCGTAAAGCTCCAAGGCTGAAAGTTGTTTTACCCTCCTCTGAGTATAGGTAAATTTTCGGATCATATTTACCTTCTTTTGACAATCTTTGCGCGCGTGTGACGTTTGTTTGGAACTACTTTCAAGTTTGGTGCAACAGAAAAAAACTACCTAGGTAAATTCCGAAAAAAATACCTAGGTATTTTTTCTAGGTAGTTTTTTCTGCTCGCGCGTTGGTGCAACAGAATTTAGGTAAAGAATATTTTACCTAGGTAGTTTTTTTTGGTGCAATAGGCCACTGGCGTCAAACTCGGTTGGAATCAGGCAGAATCAGGCTCATTGTATTCCCTTCGCAGACTCAATGTAATCTCTTGGACTGGATTGAGTCTAGCACGTAGGTAGTGTTTTCTGAAGATCATAGAATGATCACCGTAATCTCGGGAATAAAATGTCTGATGCCTGGTTTCAAATGATTCTTCGCTCGGTATAGAAAAACTCCACGGCATCAATGTATTCCATCAGCAAAATCATCATGGAATCATTATATTCCAGCACTCCACGAGACATGGCTTAGGAAAACATGTCCCTCCACTCAACACGACAACTGAATTCGATTCAAGCCTCAAACGAAACCACCTCTTTTGAGTCTGCGTTTGGAATAAAATTAGTCTGGTAGCAAAACTGATGCTGGTATAATTGTAGTCTGTGTGGCCATACTTTGAGTCGTGCCTAGAGTTTCATTGGTTTCACTAGATGTTCCTCGTTAGTCTTCATGTTTTTTCTTAAATTGAAACTTGCTGTAAAGATGTTATTTATCGTGCTGCTGTGGTCTTGCTATTACATTAACTTTGTCTAATGATAATGAGGGTAATCCAATTTGTTTACAGTAGTCTACTTCAGCCTCAAGAAAAGATAACATAATCATAACTTTGTATTAGGACACAAACATTAAACAATAATCACGTTCACCGTTTTTCGGACACACATGAAATGCCTTTAATGAACAGTCCTCTCCCATATCGCCCAGGAGCAGTCCAGGCTTACACTTCAAGCACGTACCGCTGTCGTCAGAGATAGCAGCCCTCGTTTACTTTGGATGTATAGATATGATTGTAGACATGTTTGCTTCAAAGTATCCCGTCATGGCTGAAAAAATATCATTCTGTGCACGATATTGTACAAAAGGAAACTTACCTCTGTCCAGCGATGGACGTGCGTTCAGAGGCTCCTGTGAAAATCCTTCCAATCTTTTTTCAGCGCCCCTAATCTGTGCTCAAAGTGAGCTTAAAACGATCTTTAGAACACGTGGGTGAATGTATCCAACAGAAACAGATGCTTCTCACTACTTCATCAACTTTGCATAGCAAGGGCTGTTCTGCGCGGCCAAACTTGGGGTTTCAGTCTTGGTTTTTAAAATCAAATTCTACTTTATTGATTTTAAGTATTTATATCCACGGTTTTCTTAAATCTCTCTAGTTATTTTTTTTACAAGTATTAATAAACACAATTATATAATTAGCTATACTCAAGTCCTTACCCGCAGGGAAAACAGCTCATTGAAATGGTGGTTTGCCTTTATAGGCCATTACTTATGCTTGGTGGTTTTGTGGATGTGATATATTTAGGTTTGAGCAAAGGTATTTAAATAATTTGGTAGCTAGGTTTGTAGCATAGAAATACATGTTATAGTAAGCAATAAAATAAAGATAATACTAGTTCCAATTATTTAATAAAAGTTTAAACTACGAGTGGCTTTATTATTTTAGAAGTGGTTAAAGGTGGCATAAATTAATGCACCGTATATGGTTAAACCGGTTTAAACCAGAATATGGCTAAATTCCAACCCTGGTTTCAGTGCATGTTGCCGTCATCTAGCTGACACACATGGACTCCTGGTTTTGGCCACCAGTACAATGAATGCCTGAACCTTCGCGGCCCCAGTATGCTTCTTCACTCTCGCTGGCTCTCAGCGGAGTCTGTCGGTCATCAGACTCAGCTTAAGCTTCTCTTGATCCGTTATCACCGCTAGGTCTGTCGATGTGGCTTCTGCCGTAAACCATGCCAAATGCAGCGTGGGTTCTTCAGGCCTCTCAGCTTAAAACCTGAGTTGGATCGATGTAGAAGCACGTGTCAACGTAAAGTGAAAAGGGTCACTATTCCCCTCAAATTTCGCTCGGATCACGACGCCAAAGCTTTGTGGCCAGCTCCGCGTGCAATGGCAGGAACACTGAAGATGGCGCGAGACGGCGAGTAAGTTTTCTCAATCGCGGGTCGAGCACGCGCACGCAATCTCCGGATACGCTTTGACGTGTGATCCAAATACACTGGGGTTTCGAATGATTCTGCAGCTAAAGCTCCCATATTCCTGGTTATTTCTGGTGACAGAATATATTGATTCCAAGTATAAAGTGAAACTTTGATGAGGATATTAATAGCTCTTTGAATTTCGTGGCCAGAATAGGTCGAGCACCTATGGTAAAATGATGCTTTGTGGTGTAAAAAAGATCCCACTTGTAATACCATATTGGTATCATATTAACACGCGCATTGACGGGGGCGGGTACCCGCCCCCCTCGGGTTTTTCGGAGATCAGCAGAAAAACGGGTGGCGTGTAGCGCCGCCGTACTTGGTATACCTTTTTCCTCCTCATTTTTACAACTTCTGTGAAAATTTTAAGGTTAGGTCATCTCAGGTCAGGTCACCAGTACAGGTCAAGTGACCCAACCTAAAAAAGTTTAAGATAGCATAAGTCGGAGCAGGGTGAACTTATCCGATTGAAACTCATATCACATAATGGCCCCACTGAGTTCTCTAAAACATGTTCCGGTATTTTTTATATCGATGACCTAAGGTCAGGCATGAGGCATGACCTCTCCATTGGAAATACATGGGAAACATGGTTTTTACGGAAGAACTCAGTAACAGATGGTGATAGAGCATTTATTTTAGCTGCATTAGACTCGCCTGGGATTTGCGGTTCTAATGATATGCATTTTATATAATTTGACCCTGACCTGACCTCAGGTCAGGTCAAATCCTTTGATTTGACCTAGCAAGGTCAAATTATATATCAATCGATTCGGCTTACTGAGAGGATTCGTATAGTTGAAGTCGTTTTATTCTATCTTTATTTGTTCAGATTTAATGACCGAAAAACTAAAAGAATTTAAATGTTGTCCCTATGACGGCATGTTTTGACCTCTCGTGACCTTAAATGTGACCTGACAAAAAATGGTTCAATTTTTTTCGATGGAGAAGTGGATGGGAAACCCAACACCATTTACCGTTTTTCGCGCCCTACCGTGGTTAGGGAGATCTTAGGGGGGGGTACCCGCCCCCCCGTCAATGCGAAGGTGGTGCAGACCCCCATCAATGCGCGTGTTAAGCTTCTTCCCACCACGTTTAGAAGCCAAGAGTCATTTTAAGCTGTCAAGGCATACAAAAACACTTCCTGTGCTGGAATTATGCTGGGAAGAGGATCTAATGAGAGCAAGCATGCTCAAATGTTCCTTTAATAAGGTTTCATGGCATCATTTTATGCTCGAGCAGACCGTGATTCCGGATTAGATAGAGCACATAGAAATAAAAATTTCTCTCGGTGTTCTGCTTCATTATTTTCACTGCTGTTTTTTCAGAATGTTCATTATTTTCATTATTTACAAAACTGCTTTTAGCCATTCTAACCGAATCATAAGCCGGGGTAATTAGCGAGGCCTGTCGAGCGGAGGACACCGTGGTCGGCGTTCAAGTGAATCCGTTCGCACCCCGGTGGCAAGATTTGAAGTCTGTTGGATCTCGGCTGACAAACTGGCGCAAGCGTTGCAAATTGTTATAGAACACAATTTTTTTCATGCAATTCTATTGCTAGAAAAGGTCCGCCACCCATTTAAACGGGTAGCCAGGCGTGCCCCCTCCGCGATCCCAACGACAACAGTACCCTTACGTTAACACCACCAGAACATAAAATATTACAAGTCGCGGCACGCCCTGCTAGGAAAAAGAAAGTAACTTAAAGAAAGCATAATAAATATCATACTATTAGTAAAAACTGCCAGTAGTAGCTCCCTGTAAATATACAGGGAGCAGGAATACAGGTCTATTTAGGTAAAATGCACAATAATTTAGCTCATTACCGGTTAGATTGTTAGTCTTTTTCCAAACGGGGCTACCCAAAACTGGAGATTCGTGTTAGCCCCTCCGAGATTCTGGCGAAAAGATAGAGGCCTAGTAACATTCGCCAGAGAACTAAGTAACATTGAACAGAGAACAATGCAAAAAAGCTCGCCGAACTCGTTTACCCCTGTCGTCTACATAGTTGTTGAGGTTGTGGACTCTTTTGCTTTGGTTGTGGATTTGAACCTCGCGGTGAAGAAGGTTTATACCTATCACAGGAGCAAGGAAGTAATAAAGTAAGGAAACTGGGACTGGTTGGGGGCGCATACTTGATGCGCCCACGCACGGCACTCGGCCCATCCATACTATTACTTTCATATAATTCCAGTTATTTTCCAGAACCTTTAAAAAGTGGGGCCTGGAGTGGACTTTCAACTGGTCCAAAGTCCACAGTCCAAACCCATGGGTTTCGACTGACCAATGCTCAAAATGGGATGACAGGGAGACCATGGTAAAATGATTTATTAGACATTTTGTAGCATCCCAAGGTAAGCATGCATTACTTTAGGTACCTACCTACCTTCCTGCAAGTAAGACTCAAGTTTGCTTTGATAGCTGAAATGTTTCAATGGACACAGTTGTAACTTTTACAGTCAGCATCTCATGCTGTGTGTGAAGTGCCAGTATACCTAGTTAAATTTTCCGTTGTCTTTCACTCGCAATTTGTCATCAAGCTGAAACTGGCAAACTTTTAAACCAGCCAGTTAAGTTCTATGATTTGGAAAAATAAACTGAACTTATTTTCTTTGTTGGAATCAGTGTCCCAGGTTACTTAAGAATATGTATACAGAAAAACAATATTTTACCCCTAAGAAATTAAAAGAGTCTAAAATTATGGATTATTCTGCACTTTGAAAATATTTTTTATGGCCTGAAGACCATCTAAACTAATTTTGGAAAATATCCCCGAATAAATACTACACTTGTATTACCTGAGCAAGACAAATAAAGGTCATGAGCTCATGTTTCTGCTCCTCGAGCTATAATTGCCTCTGGGGAACATTCGTCTCATCTTGAGGTATTAACTGGTCTGCGTTGGGGAACTAAATTACTTTTTCTGACTTCTGCAGCCGGGTTCACATAGGTCAACCGCTCAGGATAAAGCTACATGCGTTATTTTTCACCAGGTTCAGCAGGAGATAAAAGTGTTGTACATGAGAGACTTATGGGGGATAGTAACAATCACTGCACTGAAAACGATTTCGAAGAAGGTAGGGCTTCTTTGAAACCATGCGCTAGTTTAATATTATGTCACCGTTTTTCAGAACCCCTAGGGTTCCTACCAGTTTAAGGGTCCTTGAAACCATACAGTGGGAGAATATTGTACCACCGTTTTTCAGAATGCCCAGGATTCTTACCTTTTCCATTCTTCAGAACGTTGGGCATTCTTACGAGAAGAACCCTGATCGGTCTAAATCTTCAAAATGAAGAACGGTCTGAAGTTTTCGGGTTTTCAAACACTTTTATACGGTTCTTTGCTAGAATTCTCGCAGGTTTATGGTTTTGCTACAGAATGGACGCTAGTTTATACGAGAACTTGCATGGGTCTCATGCCCAAAAATGAAGAATATTCTGAGGTTTTGGGTTTATTCGAAGACCACTTTTCCGTTCCTCACTAGAATTATAACCGGTTTATGGTTTTGTTGCAGAACGTCTAGATATGGTACTGGTAAGAAGGAAAACCTTTCTTCTTTCTTTTTGCGCAATATGGCTTAAAATAAAACTGTGGTTGGTCCTTCCTCGCTGTCGCAGAATTGATGGATATTTCCACAAAAAGAAGTATGTTTCAAATTTTCAAATTCGATTTTTTTGTTTCAAATTTTCTTGCTCAACGTGTTCTTGACGCGTGTTGACTATCTCTCCCTCACTCCACAAACAAAATCATTGATCTTTTCCAGAGAATATGTACTTTATATTACACAATTACCAAAACAAATGCAGCTTCTTCCGATGACATCATTTTTAGAGACAAAGACTTCACATGTCCTGTTAGTCTGTGTCACATGAATCACACAATACCACTGTGACCCGTCTCCGTGTCACAATGATTTGGGGATATCCCATCTAACAGGAATCTCTGACTACAGTCTACATGCCCAGGAAGGGCAAGCTGTTTCTTGCCTTCGCGGGAAACCTGACCCTCCGACACCCCCAGCAGGCTCTGTGAAGACATCAAAAGGCTGCGACCGAACGCAGTTGCAGGTTTGGCAAAAACGCTGTGGGCGGCTGCCCACAGCAGGACTTTGTCAACAGGGTTGTCTGGGTCTGGGCAGATTTGCTCGTTCTCGACGAGCAGCCAACCGCCCTTGAGCGCCACGCTCGGGCTGTTCTCCAACTGCTCCACAGGGCAGTCCATGACTTCCAGGAAGCCGTTGATAGCAGGATACCCTGAATATGGGAGAGGACCGTTAAAAATTACCAATGCTGAATGCAGGTAATTGTTGGGGTTGAGAGAGGCATCAACTATAGATTGATTGGGCAACATATAACAAACAACAAATCAACGCCGTGATTTTCAGTTTTATGAAATTGCATCAAATCTAGCAAGTTTACCAGACCCAAAGTGATTCCCTTAGTATACAATGTAACTACCAATATGGCCTCCGTTGGGCAGGAAACAAGCGCTTGGCCTTGACCTATGACCTTTGACCTAGACCTTGACACAGAGCGACCTTTGCTATGACGTCATAACATAACATACGTCAAATAGGCGATGTCATTTGACTGGGGTCAATGACCATGAAAAAGTCACATGACCTTGACCTGTGACCTTGAGCTTTATGTAGGATGACCTTACCATATAACCCAATTATATTGCATTACGACATCACATTTCGGCATGCAACGCAGACTGCGGCCGCTTAAGTATGGCGATCTCAAAATATATGTCTGACTTTAAAGCCTATAAATAAAAAAATTCCGGCCGATATTCAAAATTATTTCACCAATTGACGTTTTATTTATTTTTCTCAAATGTGACCGAGTTTCGTTTCCCGGCGGCGAACGGTTCTCCGGCCAACTCGAAAAAATAGGGGGCCTCCGAGGCCCCCTCCAGTGCGCATGTTAACTGAAAAGCGTTACAGACCCTTAATAAATAACAATATGACCTCCTTTTAAAGATTACTGGGTAATTAGCATTCAATAACAACCCGTGTACTCACCATCCACACGGGTGTACAACCCGTGTATATGAGAACAATGCGGGACTTTTTGTGGATGTTCAAGGGCAAAAATGAATATTTTTCTTAAAGTATAGCTTAATCCAGAATCCAGACTCGCTTTCAGCACCGACTCAGTTCAGCCAAAAGGACTCAATTTTTCTCTCAGTGAAGGACTACGGATGTGTAAATTCACGGGATGTTCAAATAGTCAACTGCTCAAATAGTCCACACTTTAATTCAACCTGAAGAACAAAGAGTCAAAGCCAGAACATCCTGATGTTGTAAGTCTAACTATCTAAATATCCAATGATCAAATAGTCCTCAAAGTCAGAAAATCAACAGCTCAAAAGTACCTAAGACATAATATTCACATGTCAGAAGACCAAAAATATTGCTGTAGAGGAAGAAGGAAAATGTACAGACTCCCCGGAAGCTGAAGATCTTCCCCCAACTATGTTGGCACGTTCGGACTTTTTCTGAACTCTGCCCGGCTGATGGTACGCCACCATCCTAGGTCTGGTAAATTTCTCAAGGGGAGGTACTCCCCGGCCGTGATACCATGCCAGCGCTCCGCCGACGGTGGCGCCGGGGAGTTGTGGGCGGCCGACTGTGAAGCATTTTGGGTGATACAGGCAGACTGGTTGTTGGTGTCATTTTTGGTGTCGTGTCTGGGGCCAGGGTCGGATCTCCCCGTGCGGAAGTCGCCTGGCATGGCTGAGTGATAAAACGGTGTAGGCACACAATGCCAGATCTATGGCTTTATTGGGGGGGGCTCGAGTCTGCCTCGCCGTTGCCTCGGATCAGCCTTTGCCCATGCATTGACAATAGGCACTCGGACGTTTGAAGGGAAGGGGGGCTTGAGCCTCCTAGCACCCTTTCTTGTATCCGCCACTGGAGGCACACGATATGGCTTTTCAATTTCACCAGAGTCCAAAAGAGCTTTGTTAAAACTGAAATGAGAGAGGCTTGAGGCTCATAGGCAATTTGGTAAATCCCCATATCGGTAACTATAAGCGCTATGTGAGCTTGGATGCTGGTGTAATGCTTCAAAGTGCTAAGAAGCTCTGATTCTGTCTGATTCTGTCTGATTTTCTGATTCTGTCTGAACAGTCTGATTTTGTCCGTGCTGCGGTACTACATAAGCGTGTACGGTAGCTGTACTGCTCAGCGTGTGCATAGAGTGCAGAAGGTTATAAACTTTGGCGCTCGTGTGGTTACCGGACTTAGAAAACGAGATCGCATCAGCGACGCCGTGCGAGATCTGGGATGGCTGCCTGCACGTGAGCTCGGCACATACCACTCTCTATGCCTGCTTAAGCGAGTGATAGTAACGGGCGAGCCAGCTTACCTGAAGCGTCAGCTCGTGACGAGGCGTGAATTCAGAAACCGCACTACCCGCCAAGACGGAGATTTATGCCTCCCACGCCTAAGAACTGAGACTGGGAGGAGAGCTTTTATGCACCGTGCTGCAGCAGCATTCAACGGACTGCCACCGGCGATCCGGGATGGCCCCCTCTCCAGCTTCAAACGACGCCTAAAAAAGCATCTGCTCGGTTGATGAGTGTACCCGATTTTGACTTGACTTTTCTTGACTTGACTTGTACCCAATTTTGACTGTCGCGTGTCTGTCCCATCCACCCCCATTTTTGACCTGGGCTCATAAATAGCCATTGATATGGATGAGCACCGTGATGTTGAAATAAATAAATAAATAACACGTAGCCTGCCTTGCAGAATAAGATCCGGAAAAAATCGGTAAAAGTGCAATCACCCGACAATCAGTGGCGGCGCTTCCATCAGAGGCGCAGCCAGAGCTTTGGTATGGGGGCACACCAACTTTGAGGGGCACCCCGGGGAAAAGGCACTTTTTAACGTAACCGACTCAGTTTATCCAAAAGGACTCAATTTTTCTCTCAGTGTTCACATAATGCACTGAGAGAAATTTGTATTCCTGTGCTCTATCTAATCCGGAATCACGGTCTGCTTGAGCATAAAATGATGCCATGAAACCTTACTAAAGGAACATTTGAACATGCTTGCTCTCATTAGATCCTCTTCCCAGCATAATTCCAGCACAGGAAGTGTTTTTGTAGGCCTTGACAGCTTAAAATGATTCTCGGCTTTTAAAAATGGTGGGAAGAAGCTTAATATGATACCAATATGGTATTACAAGTGGGATCTTTTTTACACCACCAATAATAATTTTACCATCGGTGCTCGACCTATTCTAGCCACGAAATTCAAAGAGCTATTAATATCCTCATCAAAGTTTCATTTTATACTTGGAATCAATATATTTTGTCATCAGAAATAACCAGGAACATGGGAGGTTTGGCTGCAGAATCATTCGAAACCCCAGTGTATTTTGATCCCACGTCAAAGCGTATCCGGAGATTGCGTGCGCGTGCTCGACCCGCGATTGAGAAAACTTACTCGCCGTCTCGTGCCATCTTCAGTATTCCTGCCATTGCACGCAGATCTGGCCACAAATCTTTTGCGTCGTCATCCGAGCGAAATTTGAGGGGAATAGTGACCCATTTCACTTTACGTTAACACGTGCTTCTACATCGATCCAACTCAGGTTTTAAGCTGAGGGGCCTGAAGAACCCACGCTGCATTTGGCATGGTTTACGGCAGAAGCCACATCGACAGACCTAGCGGTGATAACGGATCAAGAGAAGCTTAAGCTGAGTCTGATGACCGACAGACTCCGCTGAGAGCCAGCGAGAGTGAAGAAGCATACTGGGGCCGCGAAGGTTCAGGCATTCATTGTACTGGTGGCCAAAACCAGGAGTCCATGTGTGTCAGCTAGATGACGGCAACATGCACTGAAACCCCAAGTTTGGCCGCGCAGAACAGCCCTTGCTATGCAAAGTTGATGAAGTAGTGAGAAGCATCTGTTTCTGTTGGATACATTCACCCACGTGTTCTAAAGATAGTTTTAAGCTCACTTTAAGCACAGATTAGGGGCGCTTAAAAAGATTGGAAGGATTTTCACAGGAGCCTCTGAACGCACGTCCATCGCTGGACAGAGGTAAGTCTCCTTTTGTACAATATCGTGCACAGAATGATATTTTTTCAGCCATGACGGGATACTTTGAAGCAAACATATCTACAATCATATCTATACATCCAAAGTAAACGAGGGCTGTTATCTCTGACGACAGCGGCATGTGCTTGAAGTGTAAGCCTGGACCGCTCCTGGGCGATATGGGAGAGGACTGTTCATTAAAGGCATTTGATGTGTGTCCGAAAAATGGTGAACGTGATTGTTGTTTAATGTTTGTGTCCTAATACAAAGTTATGATTATGTTATCTTTTCTTGAGGCTGAAGAAGACTACTGTAAAATTTGATTACCCTCATTATCATTAGACAAAGGTAATGTAATAGCAAGGCCACAACAGCACGATAAGTAACATCTTTACTGAAAGTTTCAATTTAAGAAAAAACACGAAGACTAACGAGGAACATCTAGCGAACCCAATGAAATTCCAGGCACGACTCAGAGTATGCCACACAGGCTACAATTATACCAGCATCAGTTTTGCTACTGGACTAATTTTATGCCAAATGCAGACTCAAAAGTGGCGGTTTCGTTTGAGGCTTGCATCGAATTCAGTTGTCGTTTTGAGTGGAGGGGCATATTGTTCTAATTCATTTCTCGTGGAGACCTGGAATATAATGATTCCATGACGATTTTGCTAATGCAATACAATGATGCCGTGGAGTTTTTCTATACCGAGCGAATAATCATTTGAAACCAGTCATCAGACATTGTATTCCCGAGCTTACGGTGATCATTCTATGAGCTTCAGAAAACACTACGTGCTAGACTCAATCCAGTCCAAGAGATTACATTGAGTCTGCGACGGGAATACAATGAGCCTGATTCTGCCTGATTCCAACCGAGTTTGACACCAGAATCCAGACTCGCTTTCAGCACCGACTCAGTTTATCCAAAAGGACTCAATTTTTCTCTCAGTGTGGGCCCACCAAGCGCCACAAAACTTATTCCGGGATTTTTATATCGATGACCTAGAGTCAGACTTGGATCAGTACACTCCTTTAGAAATGCATGGGGAAACGAAAATTGGGTGAAAATGGCTCTGTTTGTGTAGATAAAGTTTAGAATGCCTTCAGATTCCATTAATCATAGTATCCTAGGCCCCTTCCCAGGTCCATGTTGCAATTTTGGACCAGTGACCTCTGATAGGTCATGTGGGGCTACTTAATCAGGTTTTTAGACTTAGGTAAATAACTTTTTAGAGCATGATGATACAGCTTTTATTTTGACGCCATTACGTTTGGACTATTATTGTGAGTCGATTGATAGGCATATCGACTTAGCTAGGTCAGATGGTGACTTTGAGCTGGCCTTATGTCACGTCATTGTGTTTTGATCTAGTATAGTCATTCATCCGGTTTGTCGTAACGAGAGGAAGCGAGTGGTGCCTAAAATTAATTCTAACTCAACTCTGCCATATGTTAGACCCCAGAAACTCTTTCAACAGCTAGGCCACTGCTTGCATGACCACAGCTACGCATTATCGCCTGGGGCTCTCCGGACGGGCGGGGAACGGATGTTCTAACGGCCACACCTACCATCTCTGAGAATAGCAACATTCCTGATGCTACCCAGCTGAGACTTTTCAACGAGGCTTAAAAACTGAAGCTGGGTTGCTTTTATCGGGGTAATGAGGGCGGCATGTGCCGTGATATCAATTATGTTTGAAAATATAGGCAGAAATGGCAGCATTTCCGGGCGGTGAATAGAACAGTGCATATAATTGGTGTCATTACTTACACCTGCAAAAACGGGCCAGCTGCTCGTTTGCAGGGATGATACTCTGGTGTTCGGCTCGGTGGTAAGTGTTTTTTACCATTCAAAGGTTCTCCAATTTGACCGCCAATGGCAGGATAGGCCTGTGAGCCTCTAAATTTTCTCTAAATTTTATCGGTCTCTAAATTTCTAAATGATCTAAAACCCTTGTGCGTCATGCGCGTAGCTGAGGCTACAACTTGCTGTACTTTTCAGAAATTTGATCAGGTGTCTGCGACCCTAGCCTCACACCACTCGAACCATTGTAGAGCGCAAGTGTGACGGGACACAATTTGAGGGTTTGCGTGCAGTTGGCACCAAGCATGAAATGTTATAGGGGAAGTCCGTGCAAGAGTACGCACTTAACTTTCTAAAGGCTTTCACTTTTCTCCTATAAGTCTAACAGCTAAAATTTTTATGTGGTTGTTTAGCCTGAAGAATTAGCTATGTATGGTTCATGTTTCAACTAGATGCCTCTGAAAGGAACTCGTCACGAGCCCAACAAAAATAAAGTCATGTGCGTACTCTTGCCGGCGTGGGCCGGTAAGAGTACGCCAGAGAGGGGGCTGGAGTACGCATTGATGCCCCGCTGTGCTTTAGGTGCATAGGCCATGTCGCGAAGTTTTTTTGTCGCAAAACTAGGCGATTGTATGATTTGATATCGTTCTGAACATGCAAGAACTATGTTGCAACGTTTGGTTTTCCAAATATGAATCACAGACTCTGTCACGAGCGAAAATTAAATTTTCCCATCTCTTAAGCATGCGCACTCTTGCCCAATGGTCTACTGCGTTCTCTTGCCGGACAAGCCTGCTTGGGAAGAAAATATTCATAAACATGTTGGCAGGCATTTTAGCGTGAGCTCCGGTCCTGGAGCACACTCCTAGCTCTGCTTTCTCACTGATGACAGACCGTAATACAAAACTTTTTTGTTATAGAAACATGGTCTACAAATTTTCCCAGTGAAGAAATATTACTTCAAGGGTGCCCAGAAACTTATTTCGTTCTGTATTCCCGCAGAAAGAACAGGAGCACGTTGAATTTTGGTGTGCAGCCTGGGCACAGACCTTGCTTTTTCATACCAGGGTATCCACCATCTCAGTGGTTGCTAAGTAACCAAAACAGCTGCTGCGTACTCTTATCTCCCGCGTACTCTTACCCATCCTTACCCTAGGTTAGCTGCGTACCGTCAAATTTTAGTTTTTTTTTGGAAGCTATAACACACGCATTAACATAGGCATAAATCTGGTCGAAAATTGCAGGGAGCGCCCCACCCCTCTTTGTAGGCCTCTAGGACCAGGCCCCAGCATCCGTGGTACCTGACCCGCTTCTATCAGCAGTCAGTGCTCAGCAGGCATTGTGGCGTCGTGTGTCACGAGATGGACCGGCGCCACCATTTGAGAACGCAATGGCGGGTCGAAGTTGATAGATGGGGGAAATTTATGTCGAATTGAAAAATCATCAAATAAGTAATAGTTTTCACCTTTTAGGGAATTAATGGGTAAAAACGGTTTCTTACCCATATCCCCCCTGGGGAGGTATGACCATCGGGCCGATTTCCTGTACGATCGCTCGACGGGCCCGCACCCTTCCCCCTTGAGGGAGGGAGGGGGACACATCCTCCATGGTCTGGGAGGCCAAGGCACTGCAAACGGCGCGGGCGCTGCACGGTTCTCGTCGCGGGCGCCGGCGGCGGAGGCAAGTGCTGGGGGGCGGGGAACCAACAAATCAACAGAATGTGAGTACCCGGAATAGCGAGCCGTCCAAAATTAGTAGTTCCCCCAAATTTTCGACCAGACTTTAGACGCAAAATTGATTTCTGTGGAACTATGTGATTGAATTTGGGGTATGATGTGGAGTGGAACTAGATCTTGAAACATTTAATTTTGGTACTTGGCTATTACAGATATTGCATAGGATGTTAAATGGGAAAAGTAACGGGGGGAATAGGTGTTTCTGATTGGGTACGATGTGATGTTGGAGGACTGGTGATTGCTGGAACATGTTGGAAAATGTAGCTGGCGCAAGAGCGATGAACGTTTTATTGCGAGTGGTCAACCAAAGTTGTGGTATATTTTTCGATACAGTGAGATATGAGAACGAAGAGTCCAACCTATCATAAACTAACATGCTAATTGCTAACCAGGGTCGTCACGTAGATGGTAATTTAGATGTTTATGTTATCAAGGTCGCAATGCAACTGATCGTTTCGGTTTTGTTTCTTTGAATGTCTAACACTCTGTGCAAAATAAAAATAAATTCCCGCTTTGCTATCGAAACTTTTTTCAGGGTGAGGGTAAAATGTAAGTTTTACACATAAAGTTTACACACCTAAAGTTAACAGCACGTAAGTTTACACACTGTGCCAAAGGAAGCTGCAAGATGCCGGATGTGGCAAAGATCGATTCGTTCCGACAAACAACTCTCGGACTACATGCGGGTCTGCTCACTTCACTTCAAAGACGAAGATTTTCTTCCAGCAGGTATATTTTTAAGTCATAGGTATTCCCTTGAAATTATTTACAAAGCTATAGCCTGTATATTTTAAGATTGTTCTGCCATCCATACACATATATTGGTATAAAACAACACACACATTGCACACACTACACACACTAAAACCAGGGCCTACAATACTCAGAGGGTCAGCGGCCACACAAGCATCTTGGGCTGGTATCATCATCATGACCGTGTGCGGCACACAAGCATCTTGGGATTAGATCCAGTGTGTTTGAAAATATCATGACATTTGTTGTCATCTTAATTTAGTTTCAAGAGTGAAATTAATAAGAGCAGATAAAACAAAATGTTTTTATCACATCATATCAACAAATCACAGCTTTGGCATGGGTGTCTGTATATAAACATAATTGCTTCATCAGCCCTGGATGGGGATAGCAACTAGCACCTGTCTGGGGTCCCTTGCATTTAGCCCTGTATTGGCAGGAGCAACATCTGCCTCTCACTTTCTGGAAGAGCTGTGGAAAATTATCTGTTGGAATTGTATGCTCTTATCAAGAGCAACAGTAATCATGCTAACTTTTTTAGGCCCAGTCAACATTAGGGTCACTAGAGATCCAGTCTGTAAAGTATGGCAGCAGGCCAGACGAGTCGCACCAGTCATCTAAAATTCTCGCACCACCAGCCTCCAAAAATTCACACTAATCTGTCATATACCAGGGAGAAAAACACACCCATTCCTACCCACATGATGCAATGCTACCTCTCTTTTTTGTTAGTTAGTAAATAACTTTTTATAAGGCCCGCTCCTGTGTCTTAATAACCATTTAGCCATTATTTGTTTGGTTCAAGTGTCACCTTTCTCGCACCAGTCTCGCAAATTTGCACCAGGTTGATATAATTCGCACCACTCGCTCCTGTCTCAAAAGGCACTTGCACCGACAAGATCTTGTCAAAAATGTCATACTTCGCTCACTGGCCAGAGATCAAAGTTTCTATGGATTGCAACAGAACTTTTTCCCGATTTACACCCTATAAATTCTTCCTAAGCAGCACCAAAGTGAATGTGAATGCAAAATTTGGGTCCTCTCATTATGGGGAAGTGAATCATGTATAATAGAACCATGCTAGGTCAAATGGTGAAAATGGCATGACCTCAAGTCAGGTTAGGGTAAGATATTAAAGCGGTATGATCATGTGGCATATCGACTGACTCCCAGTGATCATGCATGATAACGTGTAATTGGGAAATTGATTATTGTGGGACATTGTTAGAATACCTGTTTCCTCCATATTGTGTGCGGTGTCTCATGGACGCTTGCATTTACAGGTAAAGAGAAAAAAACGGAAGAAGCTTCGGCCGAAGAAAACAGCCGTCCCCTCAGAAAAGCTGCCCGTCCACTCTGTGGAAGTGAAGCAAACGTCGCCATCACCTGTTGCTGCACGCGCTGCGAGGGCGGAAGCTCGTAGTAGCATTTCTGGGGCTGCATCCACTGCCGCCAGCGCACCAGAATCGAATGAGGAAACCCTCCACGAAGAATTCGAGGATTGTCTCGAAGCAGAAAATACGGGCGACATTCTCAGGGAAGACGCTATGGGTGCACTTCGTGATCATGGTGTGCAAACTAACCTCGGTGAAACAGGTTTTTTATGTAATGCTTCTCACAAACCGCGAGAGAGACCTGAACGTGCTAACAGGCATTCGTAATGTGGAAGTCCTCTCTGCCCTTGAGCCTCATGTGCAGGCCCGAATGCCTGGTGTCAAGAATGTAAAGAAGACAATTGTCCTTATCATGATGAAGCTAAAGCTGGGGTTGAGCTCCACATGCCTTGGTGTGCTTTTTCAGTGCGACCGTACCTACTGTAGCAGGGTGTTCAAGGCATCTATCGTTGCGCTAGCTGACGTGTTGAGTGAGATGATAGATTGGCCCTCGAAGGACGAAGTAAGGAACTGGATGCCGAAATGATTCAGAAACTTTTTGAAGACATGCGTAGTTCTGGACTGTTCCGAGATCCCTGTTGAAAAGCCGCAGTGCTTGATATGCAGAGTACGTACTTAACTCGCACTATTACGGAGAGCATACGCTGAAATTTATGGTAGGATGCTTACCATCGGGTAGTATTACCTTTGTGAGTAAGGCGTATGGTGGCAGGGCTAGCGACAAAAAAGTGTTCTGTGAAAGTGGATTGATAGAGAAACTAGAGCCGTATGTTGACGCTGCCATGGTGGACAAAGGCTTCATGATAGCGGAAGCGTGCGAGTAGAACGCCATAGAGCTCGTAAGGCCTCCGTTTTACAAGAATCAAGTGCAGCTCACTAAGACGGCCTCTAAGCTAACTGCAGAGCTCGCTCGTGCACGAGTTCATGTCGAGCGCGTGATCCAGCGCCTTAAGCTGTTTAATGTTCTCAAGCAGGAAATGCCGTAGGTCTCTTCTCCCACACGCCGATGCCATCGTCACGACCGTGTGCGGCATTACAAAACTGTGCAATCCGGCCATTGCTGACGATGGTTTTTAGTTAAAACGCGACTTAGTCTGCTCTCTGTGGCTCTCAGTGCCAAGGTTTGGAACTCGGAACTGTTTTAAGGATTTAACGCGTTTATATTTTGACCTTTGTCAAAGTATTAAATTTTGTATGTAATACAATTTTTGTATATATTTGTGCAAATACGCTCTGTTCTACACACGGCTGTTTAGTAGTATGTGTGTGTATGTGTACAGTTCATAACACATTGACGCTGCTGCTATTTTTGTTCACTTCGAGCTACTGCTTAAAAACAATGTGAATATGTGCTCGCGAACTTCACTCGTTGAGGGTAATATAATAAGACCTGGAAGCATCTGTGCTACATATTTATTCGTTTGGAAATGCTACGCTGCCCCTTGCATACCCAGGACGAGGCACATTCGCAGACAACGTTTCAGGAACTCTTGGGCCCTAGGATCGATCCACCTGTTCCGTAAATACTTTTACATTCCACAAGGCAAAACAAAGTCAGCAGAAAGCAGGTCCACCCCGTTCAGGTTGCTGTCTAGGGAAGTGAAAAGGCAGCACTGCAGGTAATGTTAGTCTACCTATGTGATGACAACTACGCGGAACTTTGGCGATGACACAGCAGGACGTTGAAGTCAACGTGATGGAGCAGGTGCAGCATCTCGTCGATGAAAGGCTGATCCCTAGCTACTGGCAGCACAACGATATATCTCTCCCATATAGTACCAGGTCGCAGAGGTCAAGGCCCAGGATTACCATACTCAATTGTACCAGCCCGTAATAAGGGTGCCTTTTCTTTAAAGGGAGATACGCGAAAAAATTATTATTGTGGTTTCTTGCTATTTGAAAAATCCTGATAACGAAACTATCAATTATTTTTGTATCTTCAGCAAAATTTTGGGAGGACTTATTATCGAAATAGGTTAACAGTTTCGATAAAATGCCCATCACTTGCCCATGCCCATACCCATCACTTACTTTTCGAAAACTATTTAAAAATGAAAAATAATGTTTTTTATAATACAAATGTTTGCCCTCCTGTATTTGTATTTGAATTAATTTTAAAAAGCTTTCAAAAATTCCAAAATGAATAAGTTTGCCCTAAAAACGGAAAAAACATAATTACTCAAGTCTTCAGCGGTTTCGTACCTCGGGTCTTGAGCCATTTTTGCTTCCGCCCCAGGATGACAAAACTTTTGCGTCAGATAGGTCACGTGACCCCGGTTTGAGAATTTCCAGGCTTCTGATTGGTTAATTGTGATTTCTTTTAAGCCCTATATTTCTGTTTCAAAAGAGTTTTGGAATGTTGTTTTTCTAAAGTAATTTTTTTCTGGAGTAGCCCAAAGTTCTACATCACTGTTTAGGATAGATATGGCCTAATTCTTAGAGAAATTGATAGCCTTAGCCATGTGGACGTCATAAACATCGATATGAGGTGTACCGGTAAAGTCGTCTAGAAATGTTGACTTTGAGAGCAATTTTAAGGCATTTGCAGGCCGAATTCGCAAAATGAGAATAGGACTTCTGAAACAACTTTTTGTAACCTTTTGATATAGCCAATAAAAATTTTTTCGCGTATCTCCCTTTAAGTGCACGACATTGTCGTGCCCATAGTTCAGAAACTCGAGAGCCTGCGCCTCCAGCATGTCTCGTACCGACATTGTCCTTCCACAGACGGGACTCTTCACTTCCACCAGCTTCACTGGCTTTCCATTCTCCATGATAACAGCGTCCGGAGAGCATCCGAGCCACGGGCACGCAGGTGGAACAAGAAGTCCACACCTCAGCATGTCATGCTGATGGCACACAATTCCGTACTGTTTGAGTGCGTCACCCTCACAGCGCTGTCCGTACTTTGTGGCCACGTTCCCTTTGAACATCTTGGCTTTTTCAATCGTAGCAATCTTCTTTGCCCGATCCACTCTCGCATTTCGAGCGTATGTGTACAGTTCATAGCACTTTGACGCTGTGATGCGCATGTCCCTCTCCCTGCTCCACTGAGCCGAGCCCTGAGGCAGGCAAGCGATAGCAACTGCCTTCTCCACGTCAACTTTCACGTTTTCGTATAAGGAAGGAACATCAGCTGGCGCATCCTTCACCCACTGACCCTTCATTGCTTGCTGTAAAACAGCCTTTATCTGGAGAACGGGATCCCCCTCAGCTATGGTCTCAGTTGCTGGAGGCGGTTCCCGGACATGCCTAGACACAGAGCATTTGGGAGCAGCCCTGATCAAGTCTTCAAAGACTGCGCCTCGCCTCCTCTCTCCAGATGATTGAGTTGCTGTCACGTGGCAAAGCTGCTTGATCCTGCAAGGTTCGTACTCCTCCATACTTTTGGCAGCCATCCTACCCCACTGCATGGCAGTATCTGTGCAGGATACGACCTCCAGTTCATCAAAGGTTTTCCTGGGGAGGAAGAGGCAAGCTGTTACTATCACACAAAATAACGAATTTTTTATGCAACAAACATTATTATTTAGTTGGATGTCAGAAAGGTAGAATCACATTTACAAAGTTGTGTATACAGCATAAAGAGAAATTATAGGTACCAAATTTTAATGTTTGATTCTCACAATAAATGGCACATGCCAAACCTCAAATTTTGCCATCACACATGAATAGTTTGAATTTTATTGTTCAGAGTCAGGCAATGTACTAAGTCTGCTACTCCACTACAAGCAGACTCTCTGAATAGAAGAACTGTAACAATTTCTAGGGACAATTCAATTCCTAAGAACGAAACCAGCAGACTACCAGGTAACATACTCAATCATCATCAGCAGTGGCAGATCCAAAGGGGGTAAAAAGGCATTTGTCCCCTAAACGGAAAAGGTAGGGGCAAAACTATGTTTTTGCCCCCCCAAGTGATCAACCTCCTTTTTCCCCGACTCTTTTTAAGTTTATAAGCAATTTTCTGGTGTTTTAACTCTCAACTTCAAACAGAACCAGTCAAGTTCGGTGTAAATATTGGGCCTCGGACTGGGAAAAGTATCGCTAGCCCATATCTTTTTAATCCATGGTCTTTTTTGCTTTTTGCTTCAAATACCCAAAAATTTCAAAACTATACCGGGAAGTGATTTAGTAGCACAGCTTTTACGGTGTGACTTTTTTCCTTTTCAACTTTTGACTTTGGTTTGCCCCTCCCAAACCGACCGGCTAGATCCGCCACTGATCATCAGCAGCATTTGTCATAATTACAGGAGATAAATAAAACACCAGTAAGAAAATAGCACACCAAACAATGAAAACAAGCCAAAGGGAATTATGCTGAGAATTAAGCAGAAAGACAAAATAAAATATTACAATGAATAATTTTTGGTATAGTACCTACATGTTTATTGGGTCCGACACATGAGAAAAAGACAATATGCCCAGGCCTTGGGGTAACACACATAAAACAAAATACACCATGCATGGGCCAACTGCCCCCATTAATTTAACGATTAGCATGCAGAGATGTGAGATGCATTACCTGAGTTCCCTGCATTCCTGGTGCTTAATGATTGAACCCACCTGTATATGTAAAGGAGCACTCCAGCTATGTGCTTGCAAGTTTCTGACTGGCCAGCTTTGCATGAACATGTTGCTTCTTGGATCATCTGCGCTCCTTCTTTGGAGAGAGATATATTTGAATCTGATGTGGCGGGGTGGCACTCATTTTGGATGTCTGGAGGCATAGCGCCATCACTTTTGTATCACCTCCTGACTCAGAAGCATTTTCCTTTCCTTCGCGACTTTTTTTAGCACACCACAGAATATTATGTGCTTGCTTTCCAAAATGGCTTCACCTTCTTTTACACATCTTCGACCACAATCTTTCACGTCTTCAGTCTTTAACTCAGCATTAAGGTAACCCATGATATCAACCAAGGACAACATCTCACAACAATAAAAGAAACTTCATAGAATGCCTCAACAGAACAATACTGATATTTACGAAAAACAACGTCCCAACCACAACTTCAGGGATCACCAACGCGGCGCGACTACAACTCAAACTCGACTGTCCACCACCACGCTTAATGCGTTATGCACCGTCTTGCGTTGTATTTGAAGTTACAGCGCCAGATATGCAATCACACTTTCGAGGTGCGACTTTAGCACCATCTGGCGGCGAGTCCCGAGGCGAATTCATTATAGTTTTTTTGGGGAGGATGACACGATCGTTCATTGTTTGTTTTGTTTTTGGTTGAGGTGGTGCAGCACAGGAGGGTCGTCGTGTCGAATCGGTGTAGTATTTATTTCAAAGCTTGATCTATGACAGGATTGTTCAGAATGCACTGGGGCAGGAATTGTCACTCAAAATGTAAAATTGTCAAACATTGAGTCCTGTTTTTTTGTGTTTGTAACCTCGCTCATTGCCTCAATTTTGACTAGTCATGAAGGAAATACCTACCATCAAAATGAAAAGCCCTTAGGCCCTTCAATTCACTCACATTTTCACATTTAGCACCTTTCTTCATTCGTATGCAGACATAGTTTATGTCATGAAGTAATGCATTGCAATTGACATTTTGTGGAAAGAAATGTGCAGTTATTAATAGTTCATCCCATGTTTAAATGTACTGGAATGTGTGTACTATGAAAGGAAATGTGCATTTTTATGTACATACTTATCCACCATTCTGAGTCTGAGTCGACTCTGACTCAATGTTTATTTGAGTCAGAGTTCAGTCGACTCACTTCTGGATTTGAGTTGAGTCGAGTCGGCTTACCATTTTCAACACAGCGAGTCGAGTCAGAATCAGAGTCAGCCTTTGAGCCGTGATTCAGAGTTGAGTGGACTCAAAAAAATTTGTATCATCAACAAGTCTGCTCTTAATCCCTCTTCAGCACTCTATTCTGTAACAAGCAGGGCTCTTTTTACCCATCAGGACCCTTTTGGTGCTGTCGCAAGGGTCATTCTCGGAGCGCCGCCCCCCCCTTGAGCGAAATCCTGGCTACACCCTTGCACATATGCACTGTGGTCCGGCAACCGAACCAACCCAACGTAGCACTGCAGTGCCACTGTGGTGTGCTGACACCGCCGCACCGAGCGGTACGCCCCTCGATGGCGCAGCATGGTTTTTGTGTAGTTTTTGTATGAGTGACTTGGCATCTGTTGCTGTGTGTGAGCGTATATAAAGAAAGAGTGCATGTCTAATAAACAAGGGTTCAGCAAACTTCTTCTCTCAGTCCGGCACACAACACTGGTGGCAGCGGTATCCGACCCACGGTAAGTCCTGTCTTCTTAAAATTTAACTTAGTCTTTGTTTCGCTTCCTGAATATTTCCTGTTCAATTATCACAACCATGCCTGATTACAACTCCAGTAACATTTACATTTTCGCGAACTTTCTCACTCCTTTTGATGGTACTCACCCCATTCAGGATTTTTTCGACGACCTAGATGAGACTGCCAAATTGGCCGAATGGAGCGATGATATTTCCCTGCGCGTGGCAAAATCGAAGTTTACGGGACGACCCAACAAAATTCTTAAGGAAAATGCTGATCTCCGTGGCTGCACGACCCTTTCAGAATTCAAAATCAAAGCTCTTGACATTTTTACGAAGGAATCTCGTCCCATGACTCTTCGACTACAGGACATAATGACGTGTGTACAACATTCCGACGAAACCGTATCTTCCTACGCCGACCGCCTCCGCACTTTCGGAAAACGTCTGACGGAATGGGACCTAGACCAAACGACAAAAAAATCAAAGACCAGACGCTGACGGCACAATTTGTCAAAGGACTTCGCACTCCCATGGTTCGCCGGTTGGTTATGTCTAATAACCCACCTGACTTTTCCAGCGCCATCAGCCTGGCCCGTTCTGAGGAGCAGCATGAAAACTTTGTTTCCGGCCCCCAACTGCCCCCCACTAGCGTTAACACTATGACCGAATCCAACCCCCTTCACGATATTAGTGCTCGGTTGGCTGCCCTGGAATTGGCCCATGCTCAAAACATCAACGCTCGCCCTGCCCAACCTCGACCTCCGTCTAACCCACCCCGTTGCTACCACTGTAAGCGGACCAACCATCTTTGGCGGGATTGTTTCTACAATCCTCAAAACCGATCCCCTTCGCGTTCACAGCCTTCATTTAGCTTTCGTAACCGCACCCCGCGTCCGCCCCGCCGCGCCACCCCGTACCGCCACCAACCTAGGGAGTGCTCCCGTTCTGACTCCGACACACGATATCGCCGAGACAGTCTTGACCGACGAGATCGACAGTCCGACCGCTCCTCAGACCATTCTGGTGACAGACGCTCTCGCTCCAGGATTGAGTCACGCTCTCGGTCACCCCGCCGTGATCGTTTCTCTGATCGTTCGGCATCTAGCCGTGATCGTTTCTCTGAACGTTCGGCATCTAGCCGTGATCGTTTCTCTGATCGTTCGGCATCTAGCCGTGATCGTTTCTCTGACCGTTCGGGATCTAGTCGTTCCCCCGAGTCCAACCGATCCTCTTATCGCCGTAATTGACTAGCCGCCGATGTCATGAGCGTCATTACGCCTGACCCCATTGGTGTACCACCAATTCTCACTTCCGTCCAGATTAACGCACAACAATTTCGCACTTTATATGATACGGGATCCTCCGTCACTATTTTGACTAAATCCTCTTTTGATCGACTTAAGTGCAGGACTCAACCTTCACCCGTCCCTGTCGAAGTTGTTGGCGTCACCGGTTCCCCTCTGAAGTTGTTTGGTCGTTTCGTACTCCCGTTGACCTTATTTGGCCGCACTATTCATCACCCCGTCTTTATCACCACCAGTTCGCTTTCATCACAATGTGATTTGATCCTTGGTGCAGACTTCATTCACGACCACAAACTTTCATATGATTCCTCCACTCAGCGACCTTTCTTTTCTGAGGCTATGCCCCAGGTTTCGGTCCTCACCTGGCACAAAAAGCTGCCCCAGTCTGTTCGCTTTCAGATCAACGACCGTGTTGTCTATCCAGGCCATCGACAACCAGCACCGGTGTCATCTAACCTCCGGCGGCCCAACAAAAACCGCTGTTCCCCAGCTGGTCCCTTGGTCCAGGACCAGCCTCGGCCCCCCGACAAACCTCCTCAGCGAACACCTGATCATCATACTGCCGACGTGTACTATTCGGCTTACGTCCCGAAAGACACAATCATTCCTAGACTGACTGAAAAAATCATTGTTGCAAAAGTATCCCACACCCTACCCAATACTTCTGCTGCGGAGTCATATCTTTTAGAACCCCATCCACATCAACAATATAAAAACGATATTTTCATGGCCAGATCCGTTAACAAAGTTAACGGCAAGAAGTCCCGCACCGTGTTTGTTCGGGTTTGCAATGCCTCTCCCGTGGATCTGACTCTCACCAAATTAAGCTCTATTGCCACCCTCAGTCGCTTGCCTGATTCCGCGGTATGTTCGGCCGACACCACTGTGCCAGACATGACAGAAGGCGATTCTGTCCCGGTTTGCGCCACCAGGGCGCAACCCACCCACCACGAGATCACATTAGCTGACTTTGACTTGACCGATGTTCATCCGGAATATCGACCGCGCTTAGAAAACCTTTTAATGAAATACCGGTCTGTTTTTGGAAAAACACTCTCGGCTTTGACGGCCACGGATGTTTACCAGCACAAAATTGAAGTAACAGACCCTGCACCCGTCTACCAGCGCCCGTATCCCATTCCCTTTGCTCATCGCGCTGAATTACGATCCCAGGTGGCTGAACTAGCTGACGCAGGCGTGATTGAACCATCTATATCGCCGTACAACTCTCCCACGCTGCTAATCCAAAAAGATCCAGCCTCACAGCCTCGCTTTGTCCTGGATCTTCGTCGTTTGAACTCCCGGGTGGTACAGGATCAGTATCCCAATCCTCACTTAGAGGACACCCTTTGTCAACTATCAGGCTCTACATTGTTTTCCACCCTCGATCTCTTACGATCTTTCCACCAGGTGGAGCTCGAACCCTCTTCACGTCCCCTGACTGCGTTTTCGGTAGACAACCAGAAATATCAATATCGGAGAGTTCCATTTGGTTTGACCACTGCCACGGCTGGACTCAACCGAGCATTACAGATTGCGTTATCTGGCCTTGACGCAGACACTGTTTTGTGTTATGTTGATGACTTAATCGTAGCTAGCAAAGATGTTGAATCACATTTTCAGAAACTAGAGACTGTCCTTCAACGTCTTCAGAAACATCACTTCGTTTTGCGACCCTCTAAATGTTCATTCATGAAGAACACCATCAAATATCTTGGTTTCCAAATCAGTTCTGAAGGTATTTCACCTGAACCAGAAAAGATTGCAGCTGTGAAAGACTACCCTAGACCCCAAAATGCCAAACAAGTGAAACAGTTTCTTGGCTTTGTTAACTTCTTCCGCAAATTCATTCCCAACATGGCAGCAACCTCACGATGTTTGAACAATTTGACCAGGGATGATACGCCTTTTATCTGGTCTCCCGAATGTGAGGAGGCGTTTGAAAGCATCAAAACTGCATTAACATCTTACCCTATACTACGATTACCCTCTTTCGACCGTGAGTTTTACCTATCGACAGACGCCAGTGAACATTCTATTTCGGCAATCCTGGAACAAAAATTCCACAATGTTTTTCATCCGATAGCTTACCTAAGTCGCAACCTCAACAAAGCGGAACGGAATTACTCCGTTACAGAGAAAGAAGCGTTAGCCATTGTTTTTGGTTTTAAGAAATTGCACACGTATTTGCTCGGACATCCCGTTGTGGTTCTGACCGATCATCTGCCTTTGACCTCTCTTTTCAAGTCCAACCATGCTGGTGGCAGGCTTACACGATGGGCACTGAAACTTTCCCAGTATAACTTTACGATGCAATATGTCAAAGGCGCAAAGCATGTCAAGGCAGATACCTTATCTCGAATTCCTATTGTAAACCAACCGTCCACAGAATTCCTCGGAGGAATTCAGGCCGTCACCGCCCGCCCTGATGACAATTGGACCCGGACTCGGATACGAGACGCTCAGTGCGCTGACAAAGACCTGAAGGATATCATGGACCAACTGAATGGTGACCATCATCCACCCCGTAAGAAATCAGGCTATCCTCCTCTCCATGAGTTTTTCCTTAGCTCGGACAAATTGTTGTATCATGTCACCACCAGCCCTAAGGATCAAACGCGTGATGTTGTGGAAGAACTTGTTGTGCCAGCCCCCATGATTCCGTATGTACTGTACCATGCTCATGACGCCAAGTTTAGTGCCCATTTGGGCATTGCTCAGACCTTTGACAAAATCAGAAGACAATACTATTGGCGTGGTATGTACAATGATGTGAGACAATATGTTCTTTCCTGTACCTCTTGTTTTGAGCGTAAAAGCCATCGGTACACTGAGAACCCCCCTTTTGAGCGATTCACCCCTATCACTCATCCCGGTCAAATGTGGTCTCTTGATATCGTGGGCCCCCTCACGGAAACTCACCACGGCAATCGTTACATTTTGAGCTGCATTGATGAATTCACCAAGTGGACAGAATTGTTTCCCATCCCTGATCAAAGCGCAGATACTATCTCAAAAATTTTCGTCAAGGATATTGTTTGCCGATTTGGTTGCCCAGAAAGTTTACTCACCGATCAAGGCCGAAACTTTACATCCAAACTTTTGAAATCGATCTGTGACCTTCTCGACATCCAAAAATTCAAACTTCGGCTTACCATCCCAGCTCCAATGGCAGACTCGAACGCTCTCATGCCACTATCGCTGCCATGCTCAGTCACTTAGTTGACAGTAGTGCGAAAGATTGGGATGAGAACTTGCCTTTTGTTCTGCTCTCATTACGGACCCGCATTCATTCAACAACGCATGAGACTGCTGCTTTCCTCATGTATGGTAAGGATTTGAGAGTGCCTAACAGCGATATATTTGAAGCCGACGATATTCTCTATGCATCAATTGATGATTATAAAGTCGAAATGCTTAAGCGCATGAAGAAGGCCCATGAACAAGTAGTTAAGTATGTGTCGGACGCCGCAGAGCGTCAGGAAGCATACCAAAAGAATAAGGCGCGAACCAAAGGGCTTAAGGTCAATGACCTTGTATATCTGTATGTACCCCGTAGCCCTCCCGGGGTATCAGCCAAATTGGTGAAGAAGAATTATGGACCCTATCGTATCACAGAGATGCCATCTCCAGTAACTGCAAAGATCACCCATATACATAAACCCGGCGATGTACAAAGTGTACATATCTCTCGACTTCGGCCCTACATTGATTATTTACGCAGAGGCTCGGAGGAGCCACCACAGACACCGGCAGAGCCCCTTATCCCAGGCTCAGAGCCCGAAATTCGCGACCGTGAAGACACACCAGAACTACTACCAGCCGCCGATTTTGAGGCCCTGTTTATCCCGGAAATACACCCCCTCCCGCACCCGCCATACCGTATGGCCTCAGGCCTCGTCAGACCATGAGAGCACCAGACCGTCTGAACTATTCTTAACCCTCTCGCGTGTTTCAGATGTTCACATTATGGCTCTTTTTGTATATGTTTCTTCTCGCCGGTCCGCCTGAGCTGGCCCAGGCGGCAGCGGCACCAGTCTCTCAGCCGCGATACACGGTCTGCACCAACACCGACGGCGTTGAAACCTGCAGCATCCGGACGTTTGATGGCCAGCTCCCCCCGCGTGTCTGTTCCGAAGATGATTGTCCTACCTGTTATCCTTGTTTGGCCTGCGATGTGGTCAGTTGGTCGACTTTTGTCCTTCACCATCATGAATGGATCCAACCTTCCTGGTTTTACTCCACCATTCAGCCGCACCACAAAGGTTCTGCACAATTTTACGAATGTTGGAATTATCGCCGAAATCAAAGCTGCGAATGCGAACCCACTGACTCTTGTTACGGGGACGAACAGTTCTGTGCACAAATTTCTTGCATTGAAGGTGCTCCCTGTGCTTGCCATACCCGCTCAGGATATACAACTTATCGACTTCAAATTGACTCCCAGGACTTCACCATTGACCCCACCCTTTTTCTTTTAAGACGTGTGTGTTTTCTGAAAGTGATCTCCGCTCCTCGAGAACCTCACGTCACCTCCTGAGTGAAGAAACGGCTCTTTTTTCAAATACAGCTGATCTCATCACCTTTCACGATCCCATTTTTACGGTAAATACACCTGGTCTAATGATTCTTAACAAGGAAGGACATGAAATTATTCATCAGTTCGACCACACATCTCACCAGTTCCACATCCCTATTCATTTTCGCTACACATCAGGCCTCCTTGAATTCAAATTCGTTTCGCTGAACGGGTCACTGACGGAAGGCTCTGTTCACATCACTGGTACAACTCATTGTCAACGTATTAAATGTCTCTTGTGTCTCGACCTTTTCTATAATCTTAGCTGCCTGCCGCCACTTGCTCAGTATATCGTTTACACAACGACTGCTTTTATTTCACTGATTGTTCTTATTTACCTTCGTTTTATCTGCAAATCGACCTATTTTATACTTCGTTATATTGTTTGGTCTCTTCTCATCATTTTCCGTAGCTTAAAATGGCTCTTTCATTTTGTCATGCGACTCGGTGCTACGACCGGCTTTAAGGCAAGAGCTAAATTTCAAACCTTGCGAGTGCACGCCCAAGATCCTTCTCTCCATTCTTCGACCCGGCAACCCCTCTCCCCGACCACACAGGTAAGGTATTCGTTAGTCATCATCGCAGTTATGCTTCCCCTCATTATTTTTGCTTGTAATGAACACGAAATTATTTACTCTCATGTCAAAGGCTGCAAAAATATTAATGACGTCAAAACCTGTCAAATCAGCGCCGTTATCCAGACTACGTTGAAAACTTTGCGCTCTACTACATGTCTCTGGCTCCAAGATGAAAACGGTTCCAATATTTACCATCTCCAGATCAAATACCACCGTGCCGAGTGCCACTGGCACTCCGAAAACTTGTATTATACCTTTGCTACCCACCTGAAAACAGTCGGTGATGTCAGATGTGCTAATGATCGGTACTGCGCATTTGGTCTCTGGTGTAAGCCAGGCGTAACGAACTTTCCCTCTCGGCACAAAGAAGCCGCGTTTTTGCCCGGCCAGACACATTGTTTTGGTTCTCCTAATGCTATGTGTGCAATCATTCATGCCCAACCGTGCTTTTTCTATACCTGGTATCTCATCGGCCAGTATAATCATACCTTTGAAGTTCACCGCATTACTGGCGGGACCTGCCAACCCGTCGTCACACTCACCGAAATTGTTAACAATACTGCTGTTGAACTGGCCACCACCGGAACTGCCGTCACTCCCAGCGGTATCAAAATAACTGTTCTCGAAAATTACGACCAGCCCTCCGTGCAAATTTTGGATAGCTTCGTCCGCAACATTCGTAACCCACAGGAGGCGTATCTAGCCCGTAGTTCCGCGCAAAATCAACCCGTAAAAGGCACACTTGGGGATATTCAGAGCAAAAGTCCTTATGATACCACATTTCTCTTTCCCCATGACTTAGTATCGTGTCACACTTATGAGGAACGTATTTCTTGTGAGGCACAAGAAAGTTTTGTCACTACCCTCACCACGCACAAATCCCACATTCTGCCCCGCGTATACGCCAACCATGAGTTTTACGTTGACCAGGCTGGCACACTTAAATCTCCGCTCATCTCGTCTAGCCCCGCAATCGCCCATCTCACGATAAAGGATCTTGAGGTCACTGTAAGAAAAATTTCCGTCTGTCCTAAAATTTCTAGCTCAGTCGCAGTTCAAGGCTGTCATTCTTGTGCTGTTCCGGCGACGTTCAAATTTAAGGCCCGCTCCACTTGTTCCGATGGTCTTGTCGATGTTTCTTTGACTTCAATCCCGTTAAGCACGAGGTCAGTGTTTTTATTAACAGCTGACACAGACATCACAGTAGAATTCAAAACCTCCCAGGATTGTCATCAGGAGACGCTTTGCTTAGTATTCCATGAGCTTCGTAGCTGTGAATCCGTGAATTTCTGCTTGGACAATCCCAACATCGATCTTATCGATCGAAATGTCTCTATTGCTACTGCCGGCGGAATTGCTTCTTCTCCAAACTTCTGGGAAAACTTGAAATCCACCACGTTTGGAGCCTTTTCCTCTGTCAAAACTCTTTTCTATTACTTTGGAATCGGCTTGGTTGCTCTGTTTGCTATGTCACTGCTCCTAACTCTCCTCAAACGCTAAATGAGCCCACAAAAACGGGTAAACTCAGCACACTGTGCCCCTTGCCTCGGCGCACCTACCCAGCAACTGAGGCATCCGATGTGTATACATCGCGCGCCGCGGCACCGTCACAAAAAAACGACAAAACCCAGATTTTACCCCTCCTGCTGCATCTCTGCGGTATTGGGATAAACAACGGCTGACTGTCTCCTGGCTTTTTGTTATCTCTGTGACAGTCTCCCCGTTCACCAGCCCTGCTCCCCTCCCTCCAATTCCCCCTCTTATGATTTTACAGCAGGATTCGAGTAACGGTAACGCTGTTTTTTTCACCACCTGCTACTTTTACCATTACACTGGCCCAACCCCTCCACCGATTCACCTGACCTTTTGGCCCAGGTCTTGCTGTCTTGTTTAAATTAGGTGAATCATCCCCTTGCTTTGCTGGCGCCTCCATGTACTCCCTTATGGACTTATGGCAATTCAAAGTAAATAATCCGTTCCCTTTTCTTGTCTTTCTTATTTAGTGTCAACTAGGTCTGTTACTCCATGTTAATACATCTACGGTTCCTGATCTCTACTGGCGCTCCCGTCATCAACATCGGCCGGCTCACTCCGTACTACCGCCGCCCTGAAGGTCTTATCACGGTCGGCTTGAATTCGCACGTCCTGGCAACTGAATACGTGCTGAGACGGCGTCGGATGTGAGGACCCCAGAAACGCTCAGGACCCCCTTCGCACGCCGCCGTCGTTTTTGCCACCAATGCTGCTGCTGCTGTGTGCAAAAACACGGCCCGCCTCAACTGCCAGCCACGGCCTCTCGGTTTACAGAAGAGGCTTCAAATCGTTTTTGCGGCCTGTTTTTAAGCCGCCCGACACAGGCCATTCTGTTCATTTCGCACTAATGTATATACATATCTGCGTTCATGTCGGTATTGTTTATTTTATTCTTTGTTCGCCTTTGCCATGTGTTTTAATCATTGTTATCGCTTGTAATTTGACGAATCTGACCGACGACATTGTTTACGCCCCGGCTGGGCTGCCCCGACAGTCCCGTGTTCCCGTGTTTATATTGTACAGGTTATTCCTTACTGACCAATGGCTTCACTTCCAGACCTCTCTGCAACTGACTGAGCTGATCGAGTGAACTGAAAATTTCCCCACCGTCTCTGAGCCGAGACACTGGCGGTGCCTGAGAGTTCCCCTAGCGGTGTCCCGCTACATATGGACACCGCGGTGACAGTGGTGGCCTGCAATAACAAACAACTGCGACTCTGTCCGCATCACGTTCTCTACCGGACGCTTGATCCCCGTCGGATAGACAACGTCACCCGGACACTGAAACCTCCTCGCGTTTTCGGCAATCATTACCAGGACAACCGCGCACGTCTACAGCCTTTCCACTTCGCTGACTTCGGATGACCACCTTCAAACGGCCCTCGGTTTCCGGCCTCTCATTAGTCATCTTAACCGCCGCCCGTCTCCGCTAGCGGCTGGAAGTCAGCACTCACCGTCGCATCTGGAAGTTATTGAAACTGATTTCGCTCGGACACAAGCTTGCGATTTCAACAGACGCCCTGCCCTGGAAGCCGTTTATACCAGCGGATAACCACCTGCCACAACGCCAACGGGACCTCTCATGCCAGACCATTCTCCCTTGCTCAGATTTGACCAATTTCTTGTATTACCGATCGTCAGCTCAGTCAGCCCATTCGTGCAGACGTGCAATTTTGCAGAGAGGGAAGGAGTAAGTGTGTTTTAGTGTGACGAATGATGATGTGTTATATGATAAATATTTCAATACGATCTATGATGAGAAAGTGAAAAGAGACAAGTGTTTAATGACGATAAATAATTTCCACAATGGTATTCTGTGGACAAGTATGTAGATTGATTTAGCAGACCTTAAAAAAAACCTGAACCGATGTAAATATATGAATTGTGTGAATGTATAGCTCTAACTTTTGTAAAAGGGGGAGGTGTGGTGTGCTGACACCGCCGCACCGAGCGGTACGCCCCTCGATGGCGCAGCATGGTTTTTGTGTAGTTTTTGTATGAGTGACTTGGCATCTGTTGCTGTGTGTGAGCGTATATAAAGAAAGAGTGCATGTCTAATAAACAAGGGTTCAGCAAACTTCTTCTCTCAGTCCGGCACACAACACCACGTTGGGTTGGTTCGGACCAGTGCACTGTGGTCGGAAACGCTGTCGTGGTTGGCCACGGAGCCGTTTTTCGGATTTTGGAATTTAGGGGTTTTATGGCTGCCGATGAGAATAAAATTGTTCAGAGTGTTCTGAATGACCACCATTATCAAGTTAATTTGGTTGAAAGATGCACTTATTACTCATCAAAGTAAGGCGATGATGAAATCCAGAAGTAAGGCACTCGATGCGTCTGCTAGATCCGATTTTTAACTTTGAATAATAAACGTCAAAACTGAGTCAGACTAGAAATAATTGATATAGAAATGTTCTTCATAATATCAGCTTTAAGATGATTAGCGTTATGTGTATATTTGAATTTTAATAAAGGTATTTAATCTCCGTTTTAATTACCCCTTTCACAAATCCACCTTACAAACTAGTTGCTGACTTTGAATAGACAAACAAAAAAAGTTAAGTTTCTGCCAATTAGCTTTTTTGTGGAAAAATAGGTCAAGTAATTCTCCGTCATGGCCTGAAGAGAGCTAAGTGCGCAAGTGTGTGCAAAATTGTCCACAGTGTAAATTGTACCGGGCCGCTCGGAGACGTCCGCCCGCCCGCCACCCGGCGCCTCCGCGGCTCGCCACGGCCCGCCGGCCGCCCGCGAGGTGCGGGGGACGCTTATCAGGTGCTTCTCATGTCGTATTGCTCGCCTTTATGCCCATTATCTTCATTGTAAGCTCATAGGTTTTCTTGATCCTACCCAGAATCACCCTTGGTCAAGGTCACCCATGCATAAGCCATGCTCATATTGCACATGATTCGACATGCAATGAGAGGGGTACACTGATAACTACTGTCTTGATCTTCCTGCCGTCTGAATATATGAAATGAAAGAAACCCATATTATCGTGCGAACATTCAACGTGACCTTTTGTGACTTCTGGGAACATCAATTTTAACGAGAGTAGCAAATGGTAAGCAGCTCACAAACTCATTTCACTCAGGGGTTCCGAATGGCAATATGTATTTTGTTTTAGCCCGATTAGACGATTAGTCTGAGAAGAGGCTGGGTATGCCCTTTTGAATGCGGAGCCAGCACACCTGACCAGGTCATTAGGGGTCTGGTTAGGTCAATTCATTTGCTTAACACGCGCACTAGAGGGGGGACCTCGGAGGCTCCCTCACCTGTTTCCGAGGTGGCGTAAGAACAGCTGGTAGAGCCGAAAAACGATATTTGGCTACATTCGAGAGAATTTAACGGCGCATCGATTGGTGAAGATATCTAAAAAATCGGCCAGAAATTTTGTGACGTATAGGCTTTCAAAGTCAGACCTGCATTTTGAGATTGCCACAATCGCACGGTAGAACAGTTCGCTTGCATTGGATACCGAGTGGTGACGTCATAACGTCATATAACCGGGATAATATGCCAAGGTCACCTCACAGGAAGGTATATGTTAAGGTCGAAGGTCACAGGTCAAGGTCATATCAGAATTTTCAAGGTCATTGACCCCAGCGCTTCCGGTCAAATAGCATTACCCGGTCGGAGGTGTATTATTCTATGAAGTCATAGTCAAGGTACCTGAATATAAAGATCAAGGTCAAAGGTCAAGGTTAAAGGTCATTTTTAAAGGTCAATCCTCCTTTACCACCAAACACTGGCAAAAGTGTTAGTCAAAGTGTACATTATCGGTACATCATCATATTGTGACCTCATAGGTCAATAACCTTGGATGAACTTGACCCCAAAATTGTAGCAAAGGTTTTTTGCTACCTTCCCTCTATGACCCTGGTCTGCCTTTAGCTTACTCCCGTCATTTTCCCGCTTAATAACGGTATTTCCCAATAGGTCCCCAGCATGGCCAATATTTGACGTTTATGACATCGTTTGACCTTGAAGATATTGACCTAGGTCAATGACAATTGGTCATGAGGTAGACCACCATAGCCCCCACCCACTCTCCAAACAGAGTTTGTCTGTGTCCTTTAGTTTCCGAGATCTTGAGGGAGACCTACCACGCCCCCCTACAGTGCGCGTTAACGACAGACCCTCCCCCCACTGCGGGTGTTAGTTGAATCAACTTAAGTATACATCACCCATTGCAATTGATATAGCATGATCTGCTGAAAATTTGGGGTGAATCGGTTCAGCCATTTCAGGGCTGTAGCAAAATGAACATGAACAAAAACCTCGGTGGCCATCCGTGAGGCCGTTTCCGACCACAGTGCAGTGCACTGGTGGTCCAATTCACCACGCCAAGCCATACAGGCCACACTGAAGCCATCTATCGGGATTGATGAGAACTTGCGATGTTTTGCGGCACCGAGAATGTGTGGCAGAGGTACTCTCGACGGGATTCTAGCGTCTTGCTCCCGAGGGGCCCCGACACTCGCAAGAGGTCAGAAAAAGTAATTCAGTTCCCCAACGCAGACCAGTTCGTGCCCCGAAATGAGAGGAATGTTCCCCAGAGGCAGTTATAGCTTGTGGCGCTGAAACCTGAGCACTTAGCCTTGATTTGTAACGTTCATGTGATAAAAATATAGCATTTGGATCATTCTCGGACAACTCTGCCAGGTAGGTACCAAAAAGTTCACCATGACCCCTCAGATTTCCACCAAATCCTATGCCCAAGTTCCCTTATACAAAATACAAATTTGGGTCCATATTCAGATCACAAGGTCAAAGAGGTCACCAGATAGAGGTCATCAAAGTTTTGAGGTCAATGCAAACGTTGAAGCAGAACTAATTTTATATCTTAAAAGTGGATGATGGAAATTGTTTAGAATTTATACCAATGGATAGAACTCAGATAGAAGATACAACAGGCTGTATAACAATAATAAAAACTTCGACATCAGGTCAGGTTTTGGCCTCGTGAACTTGTAACCTTTTGTTTTATTATTAATTTTTGGAAAAATTATATTTTCAAATTTTTCGTTCTTTCACTGGGCTATGTTCAGGGTATGAGCTAACCAATGATGGGTGATTTTCTTTGTAACACAGATTAATGAACAGCTCACCTACGGCAAAACGTTCACTGCAAGATCTTTCGTGCGCATACGCTACAACATGGCTGATATGGATGTCAAATGAAAGCTGATCACTTACCTGCCCCAGATTTCGTACCATTTGTTGTGCCTTGGATCTAAAACGGCACTTGTAACCTGACTAAATGATCTAGATTGACCTTACATGTTATTAAAAGAAAAGTACGGAAATATGTCGTTACCAATTTCATTTTAAGGCTTCGCAGATTCATGGTGCTCCGGATATGTTGGAGCATTACACAATCATACCGAACTCGGGTGACCTTAGTTCATGACCTAAAATGACCTCTGCTATTGTGTCACATTACAGCATAGTCGAGACGCCGAACATTTGAAAGGCCTGTTTGTATGGCTGCCAGTTTGTTGTTATCAGATGCTTCAAACATGTAAGATCCTGTGCATGAAACATGACATTTCCCTGTGGTATAATTGGTATTGAGTTGTACGCGTTGCGACAAGTAATATGCAATCATAAACAATACCAAACGACAAAAGTGGAACGAAAAACAGTTTGTTTCAACATCTGATACGATATCAACCGCCAACATTGGGACAAGACCAATTTGCTTCAGCGCCTGATATACGAATCATTTCATTCAACATTTTTCACTTCCACGCAGACTTCAGCTCTGGACACTTCGAACGCAGTGCTCGTGAGAGGACGACATAGGTTACGCAGCAGTTGTTGTCATGCCCAGTAAAACGATGCGATGAAATGTGCCTTTTGCCAGCCTGGTATGACGGAAGCGCTCTTCCAGCTTGTTGGCCATACTGGCTAAAGCAGCACTCGTCACAAAAATAACTTTAGATTATCCCTGAGGCTCGTTTTGCGGTAAGCAAAAATATATTCAGCTCATCAAGTTTATCCATTCACTGTTATTTTAAGACCCATGCGGTATACGGCACACTTCAAAGTCACCGATACATTCACAGGCATTTTTCTCAGGTGAAGTGGTGAAAAAGCGCCACCTCCGCTCAATGCCATAATCCAATTAATGGTGATAGATATTAAAAACGTTGCACTGGTTTTTGAACTATCTGGTGCAACCAGCTGTGAATTAATGTAGTTTTTGGATGCCCAGATGAGAGTATCAGATGTGCGGAATTAGTACAGACTGAACGGTTGCGACTGCCGCTGTGTTGTGCGTCAGAAAATCAGAACTAAATCAAAAACTTTGCTGACTCCTACGAGTGTAAAGAACGATTGGATGTATTCCTAACACTAAAGGTTGTCCCAATGAAGACCCTGCATTGAATATTACGCGAAAACATTAAAAAAATTTTGATAATATTTTTTGTCACAATTTTGACGGTTGACAATAGCCGTTTTCACAACGTGAATTAAATCTTGGGTGTCTTTTGAAACGTTTTTGGTAGCACTGTAATATTGCTGCCATTTGTCAGAATTTCACAAGAGTCTTGGGAATTAATTGAGTAAATTATCTGGCACATCTGGCAATGCTTCACAGTCGCCGGGCTCCCTGTGTTGAGTGTTGCGGAATTAAAAGAATGAAATTCAACTTTAATAAGTCGTATAATGAGTGAAATTTGCATCATTTATGCTCCTGCTACCCAGTCGCTTCAATTTACATGTCGTTTTTCTCTCAGTTTCTATATTAGCTGTGTAATAAGCTCAAAACAAAATGAGTAGGGATTAGGGTAACGTCTGCTTGTGTAATACTCTGGCAAGTTTCCAATTACATTGAGAAAAAGTGTATTACCTAGGTAACCAACTCGCATACGAGCAGGGGTGTCCTAAACAAAGGGTGACAGGCAAAGGAATCCCTAAATGTAAATCAGGGCAGATATTATGCCAAATTTTCGGGGTTGAATGATGTTTTTATTGCATTCTCATTACAATTAATGTGTGGATCCACCCAAATTTTGAGACTCGCTAAATTTTTGGCGAATTGTTTGAGCAGTGTCATTTGAAGACAAATAATTTGGTCCAAATTTTTGTCCCACTGCATCTTTTCCCCGCTATTTGTAGTCTGAGCATCTCCTCAAATAAAAATTAAGTGGTGATGTCCGGTATCCTTAATTCAGGATGTGGGTGTTTTGACTGTAAGCGGTTTTCACCTTGAAGTGGGCGTTACTGGAAAATTATAATTTATCTTGGTTTCTCAGGTTTGCTTGGGTATATGTGCTATGCAGCTAGTAATACACTAGTGTGCAAAGTATGGCGTTTTTAACGATATCTCGTCAGTGCCAGTGCCCTTGGCGACAGGAGCGAGTGGTGCGAATTTTATCAACCTGGTGCAAATTTCTGAGACTGGTGTGAGGAAGGTGACACTGAAAACCTAACAAATAATGGCTAAATGGTTATAATGATATAGGAGGGGCCTTATAAAAGTCCTCAACTAACTACCTAATAAGAGAGGTAGCATTGCATTGTGTGGGTGGGAATGAGTGCGCTTTTCTCCTGGTATATGGCATATCGGTGCTAATTTTTGGTGGCTGACGGTGTGAGAATTTTAGGTGGCTGGTGCGACTCATTTGGCCTGCTGCCATACTTTGCTGACTGAGCAATACAAAACAATTTGTTTATTATTGAAATAGAGCTATATCCGCTTTTCAGGCCAGGTCAGGCTTTTCTTGTCATTTTAAGAGGTTTGCTTCAAGGTGGTTCCAAATGAAATACAGGATATGTACAGATTATCCCTGTTTTCAAAATATACCTACAGGCATTAATGCTAATTCACCATAATAAGATGGCGTAGCTTTGTTGGTTGCATTGCTAATTTACCAAAAAGATACTGGGTTTCCTGAGATAAGTAAGAAGTAACTGAAGGAGTTTCCTGATGTTGATCATTTTGTCATGCTATTGGAATTCATACTTTGATACCTTAAAAGTATCAAGCCCTAAAGTGGTGCAGTATCAGGCTTAAGTTTGGTACCATTTGTGAATTACATGTGTCAGCAAGTCACATGATGCCTCACATCGGCGCCCCTTCCAGTTAGGGGCACCGTCACAGAGTTTTTACAGGGGGGACAGACCCCAGCTGGTGCTGACCTGGGAAGGCGAATTTGAGCATATTTGGTACCTGACAGCATGAATGGCAATGGACCAAAAATTTGGAGGGGCATCCTTTAGGTTGGCCAACAGGGAGATGCCCCCCGCTTTCGGCGCCCATGCTTCTAGTGATGTGAACCAAAGTTTGAGGTTGACATGCTGGGTGAATCAACCCCACATGCTTCAGCAAGCTTGGCTTTGCACATTAGACATCTACAGCTGACATTTATTGCGTATTTACTCGAGGAAAATACAGTGGATGGTACGATTGTATGCAAAGGGTGGGAAGTTGAGGTACACTGTTTTTACCATTCTTGTACCATTTTAACATGCCCAGCTGGGGCCCCTTGCATGACGCGCCCCCTTCATATCTCGGTCCCCACGAAAACTAAAGGAAAATTATGGGTGGTGTTGGAAAGCTCTTGTCAAGACGAAGCGATTTTATACGAAGAATTTTCATGTCAAGTCAATATTGAGGTCAGCATAGGACAAAGAAGATTCCATAGACTTACAACACAGCAGTGTACGTTTCTCTCTCTCTAGATCTGCCCTCAGGGAGCTAGAGCAAATCTTTATGCATCATTGGATTCCTCTCATCGCTGCGAATCGAACGATGTATAATATGACTTTCCTAGGTCAAATAGTGAAAATGACTTGACCTCGAGCTAGGTCAGGGTCAGAGAGTGACCCGGTATCGTCATGTTGCATATCAATCGACTTCTCGTGACAATATAAGCATAATGCAAGCAAAATTGGAGCTTTATCTCAATTCAATGAGCAGTTATTGGCCAAATAATCACTCTATGCTCCCGTGACCTGATATGACCTTTGAGAGGTCAGATGGTTAAAAACTCAACTTAATTTTCAAGATCGTGGTAAGAATAGACGGTTTGAGGATTTTCAGCTTTATCTATGCAATATTTACTGAAAACAAGCCCATTCTATTTTTCACCATAGACTTATAATGGGGTGACCAAGAAATTGACCCCACCTTAGGTAAAAAATATAGAAATTCCGAGATAGCAGATTTGTAGACCTTAATGATTTTATCATATTGTGGAAGTTTCAAAGTGATCGGTTCGCTGATGTTCACTGGGCACCGCTTGAAACTCGTAATTTTAGGTTTTGATGTCGGGTCACTTGACCTTGAATAGCTCCTTGACCAGACATGACCTTAACTCAAAGATTTGGTCAGATGTGTAATATTGATTACGAATAAGGTACTGTAAGTTTCGTTGCTCTGCGTCTCTTCGTTTTTGAGATATCTGGAAAAACAGGAGGGGCGAATTTCACCCTGCGGGGCGCGTGTTAAATTCACAGACGCACACTGCCCATTTCACCATGTTGACCTACAACCCCTATGTATGTTTGGTAAGCTATGGCCGATGGAGTTGCCGCCTACTGGAGATTGCGCGGCAACTTGCCGGTCGCCGCATTGTGAGAAGTTATTCGGCGGCGGCGGCTTCCCACCTGGGCTTGCGGCAACGGTAGTCGCCTGGGTAACTGTGGCCCAACCCGGACCAGCGGCAGCGACCGCCCAACCCGGCCTGCGGCGGCTCCTTGGAACAGCGGTGGCCCCCTCTGATTCAGTCAGTCCTCGACACACTCGTGAACGTGACACCGGCGATATATCGACGGAGGAGATGCCTCAACTGTTCGATGAGCCGATGTGCAGTCTACGGCGTCATGGTCTCCCCCACCTCCCCCCAACTATCCATCGCCTCGCGCCTCACAAACACCGTCGCCTCCTGCCTCCGGCCTTGCCAGTGCCGTCACCCCCGCCTCACCAGTGCCGTCACCTCCCACATCACTAGTTCCGTCACCTCACGTACACGGATCTTGGGGGGTTAGGATGGACCCTCGGCGCCATCTGAAATGGTCATGGCAACCCCTGAAAGTTGAATAGCGCCCCCGAAATGTCGCTTCCCACCCCCCTAGAATGCGAGAATCGGCGCCCACCGATAGGATTTTGCGCCCACCTGAAAAGTTTTGCAGGCAAGAAGTGGCACCAACTGGAAAGGTGCCCCCGATCGGCAATGTCGGCGCCGTCCAGGCCTTCCCGGGGCGCCATCCGGACCAGGGGCGCCACCTTGGATCGGCAAAATATTTAAGGCGGACGCAAAATCCTAATAATGGGCGCCGATTTTCGCATCTTTGGAGAAAAGGTTAAAAGCGATATTTCAGGGGCGCCATCAACCCTTCAGGCGGCACCGTAACCATCCAGGGCATAGGCAGAATCCAGGGGTGGGGTACGTGTCCCTCCGATTGACGCTCGGCGCCCCTAAAATGGTCACAGCGCTGCCCTGAAATGTCGGTTCTCACTCCTCCCCTCCCCAGGATGTGAAAATCGGCGCCCACCGATATGATTTGGCGCCCACCTCATAGTTTTTTGGTCAAAAGTGGCACCCTCCTGGTCTGGATGGTGCCAACCCGAAAGGTGGCCCGATCGGCTATCCGGGATCCGCCTATGATTCAGGGGCACAGATGGTCGGTAGGAGGGGCACCTGCCCCTTTAATTGACTCCCGATCTGTATGGTGATGGGAAAAATGTCTGCCTGACTGCCGCAAAAATTGGTAACGATCAAATAATTTCAATCAAATATTTAACTTTTGTTCCTAAACACACGTAAAATAACGATCGTAGCTCATATACTGTGAGAAAAGAAACATTAGAGCACAAACTTTTCCCGAACACGTTTCCCGAACGCGACCTCTCTCTCTCAGGGCCTTGAACGCGGCCATGCTGCTCCCAGAATACTGTCCGATGATGGTTCTTGGCTATGACGTAGGCAGTGACGTCAAGCGGGCAAGTCCTGCATAAATCACCGACCTTAAAATTCGCTCCTGCATATGGATGCCTCAGAAAATCCCTCCAGACAAATCTGGAGACCGAAAAGACGGGATCTAGAGGCTTGGGTGTCTTTTGAAAAACCGACCCTGGGGGTCGGTTTTTTCAAAAGACGCCCAAGATCTTGGGATATTTCCAAAATATATATCCATTAATTTAGATTTATCTATTGAATTTAATGCCAGGAAAAGCTCAGAATCAAGATATTTAGGGTCATTGCTTTCAATTTTGGGTAAGCATATTTCTCAAACTTCTAGAGTTTCACTGAAATGAACGCTGTTTTTTTGGCTTGGGAAATGTTAAGAAACTACCAAAAGACACTCAAGGCTGATTTCAATTTATTCACGTTGTGAAAACGGCTATTGTATCAGATGCTTGGAAAAACTGTCTTTGTTCCACTTTTGTCGTTTGGTATTGTTTATGATTGCATATTTCTTGCCGCAACGCGTACAACTCAATACCAATTATGCCACAGGGAAATGCCATGCTCCATCCACAGGGTCTTAACATGTTTGAAGCATCTGAGAACAGCAAACTGGCGGCCAAATGGTCTTTCAAATGGTAGGCATACCAACTATGCTGTAATGTGATACAATAGCAGAGGTCATTTTAGGTCATGAACTAAGGTCACCCGAGTTCGGCATGACTTTGTAGTAGTCCCAACATATCCGGAGCACCATTGACCTGTCAAACCTTGAAATGAAATCGGTAGTGACAAATTTCAGTACTTTTCTTTTAAATAACATTTAAGGTCAAGCTAGGTCAATAAATCAGGTTACAAGGGTCGTTTCAGATCCGAGGCATAAGTAATGGTACGAAATATTTGATAAGTAAGTGATCAGCTTACATCTGACATCCATATCAGTCATGTTGTAGCGTATCGGCACATAAGATACTTTCAATGAGCATTTTGCCCAAGGTGATGACCTCTGTGAACTGTTACTAAATCTGTGTTGCAAAGAAAATCACCCATCACTGGTTAGTTTATACCCAGAGAATCACCAGCGAGAAAACGAAAAATTTGAAAATATAACTTTCAAAAATTCTTGATCTAAAGAAAAGATCACAAAGCCAAAATAAGAATTAAAAATTATTTTGGGGACTGTATTAAGAACCTAGCGGGGATGTAGGGTTTCAAAATATCATTTAAGCGCTTGGCAAGAACATAAGTGGATGTGGCTGTTTTATTGCTCGACTTCAGCTGTAATTGGGTTTCCACATACCTGTTGCTGATAAACCTGAATAAATGAAAATGAAATCGATCGATAAAGTTCTCATTTAAATTAAAGTTCTCATTATTATTAAAGTTCTTATCGATTTAAAGTTCTCATTTCTAAAGTTCAGCACACAGCAGGACACAATATTTCAAACATAATCACGGCACTTCGCTAAAGGTGTCCGGTATGACACACATTTGACCTTTATGACCTGATTTGACCTTGAAGATATAAATCTAATATCACAATAGCTCAGTTTTAAATATTTTGTCCTGCTGTGTGCTGAACTTTGTAATTTGATATTGATATTTTTATAATTTGGTATTTACACTGATGAAGCTGTACAACAGTGAAACGTTTCTAAATTAAATATAACTTAAATAACTTTCTGTGTGTTCACCTATATCACATTATGTGTGTGATAACTCCATATATATATATATATATATATATATATATATATATATATATATATATATATATAAACTGAAATGGTTTGCAAGTACAGTGGCATATTTTCACACTTTCATTTTCATTTACATTTTCAGTGCAGTGGCGCTACGCGCCACTTGACTTGCATACCTTCTTCCTGGTTATTTTTACAACTCTGGTCAAAATTCAAAGGTTGGGTTACCTCAGGTCAGATCACCAGTGCAGGTCAGATGACCTCACCTCAATTACTTTTTAAGATAGCATAAGTCAAAACAGGGTAAACTAATTCGTGTGAAACTCGTATTACATAATGGATCCACCGCGTTGTCCAAAACATATTCCAGTATTTTATATCTCGATGACCTAAGGTCAGTTACTGGCCATGACCTCTCCATTGGAAATACATGGGAAAATAGTTTAAACTGAATAACTTAGTAATGTGTAGTGGTGACGGGTTAGGTTACATGCCTTCTCACTCAGGGAATCAACAAATCGATCTATATTTCCCACATAGTCCGAATGCGTAGATTATCTCTCTGATTTTGACCATTCGTTGAACGTAATATCTTCAGAAGCAATTTTCACGGAGTCAAGTAAGTATAAATACTCCCTAACCTCTTTCGCTCTAGGGCTCCGTTGACGTGAGGGTGTCCACAGTCACCGGCCCTGTTATATGTTTCAAACGTTTCGCGACTTTTTCCGCATAATCACGGCACTTCGCTAAAGGTGTCCGGTATGACGCACATTTGACCTGTATGACCTGATTTGACCTTGAAGGTATAAATCTAAGTCCATGCAATTGAGCTCAAATAAAACATTTACACGTCTCACAAATCCCGAAACGTGCGTTTTCCTAACACTCTTAATTTGCGAGATCTCAGGGGAAGCATTTCGGGATCCCCTTCATTGACTGTTGACACCAGACCACCCTCCACTGTGCGCGTTAAAAACACAAGTAGATATAAAAAACGGATGTTTTAACCTATTTTATTGGACGGAAAAAGTTCAATCTTCAATTTGGGACTTTCCATTTCGAACAAATAATGTGTACCAGAAAATTTTGGATATGGCCTTAGGTCAAGGTGAAATCATAACTTTTTTCGCAAGCGACCTAGGGTCAAACGAATTGCCCATGGGCAATTCCAGCACCAATCGACCAAGGCCTGCACGGTACTTCTTCGATTTTCTTGAAAATGGGCATATCTAGTTCTCATGGGTCCCAAAGCCGAATCGGAGAGTTTTAGCTCGATCGGAGTAAAACTTTAGAAGTTATTGCCCCAGGCATTTTTTAAAATCTGCTTCAAGTGCATTTTTTAGGTGGCCACAAAACCCTCAGAAACTGATGAACTATTCATTAAAGATACATTTCCCTATACAAAATGAGCCAAACAAAACTCTTAATCTGAAGTCCGTTTGAACCTAGGTCACTTGTGAAAAAGTTATGATTTGACCTTGACCTAAGGTCATATCGAAAATTTGCTAATACACTTTTTTCAAAATTGAATGTCTCAAAGGGGGAGCCGTAGTCATCGGTGACATCAGAAAATTATACATGTACTGCACAAAATGCTGCTCAGTCGTATCACTGGTCTGACTACTTAAAGCACTCTCCCGTCATGGTTCATACAGGGTGACCCAAAAAAGACAGTCATCACCAAAAGTCAAATAACGTCCAAAATTTTATTTCGATCATGGCCAAACTTCATCCACATTATGACAAGGCTCAACATCCACCAACTTTCAATTATCTGGCTTAAAAACTCGGCTTCATACTAGCGCTTCAAGATGTGCTCCAAATAAGCCCCCCACCGCTGCAGGCGGTGATAAAAAACAGTCATCACCAAAAAGCAAATCACCCCCAAAGTTTTATTTTGTTCATGACCAAACTTCATACACATTATGAAAAGGCTATGTGCTCAACATCCACCAACTTGCAAGTCTCTGGCTTAAAAAACTTGGCTTTTTACTGGCGCTTCAAGCTGTGCTCCAAATGAGCCTCCCGCCGCTGCAGGTACACTTGGATCCGGCGGGTGAAGTTCTCGATGACCCGCCCGCATTCCTCCTTCGGGATCGCTCTTATGGCTGCTGTGATGGCTGCCTTCAGGGCAGGAATGGTCTGTGGGTTGTCTTCATACACCCTGTCCTTCAGGTACCACCACAGATAAAAATATGGGGTTACAAGCAGAGTTGTGCGACTCGTGAGTCAGAGTCGGAGTTTAACTCAAATTCCGACTCATTCGACTCTGAGTTGAGTTGAGTTGAGTCGAAAAAAATAAGACAAGTGAGTTGAGTTGAGTTGAGTCGCTTCACAACACATCAATGAGTTGAGTTGAGTTGTGAAGACAACGAGTCAAATGAGTTGACGAAAAAGTTGGCTCAACAGGTAAACATGTTGTCAAGTAAAAGTGTCTGAATTTGCCTACCTTTTGCAAACCTCCTTTGACCTCCTTTAAAACATTTTCCCCCAGTGTTTCAATTGTTTAAATCAAAGTTTCAATTTGCTTCAATAAACCAATAATTATATGATTAAATTGCTTATTTTAAAGGCCCATCCGGTCTGAAGGAATCCCTAGGCACGAATAATACATACACTCAAAAAATTAAACAGGTTGCTATCACTAGCTTTGAAGTGGTGGAACACACTACAAAATACATTTCAAAACTCTCAAAAACTTCTCATCTTCAATATTTAATATTACTTTTTTACTTTAAACACTCCAACAACTCGCGTCGTCGTTGCTGATTGTGATTGTTGTCGTCAGTGGTGGTTTTCTGAGAATAGCGTGCGCCATTGCTGTCTTTGAAAAACAAATTCAGCTGAGTATGGGTTCAAGCTTAACTAGCCTCAAGGCAAAAGTGTAAATACCACGTGATAGTTCATGAAGTAATGCAAATATTTATATGCCTACATGCTAAATTTATTATTCTGTCCTAAATGCGCCCTCTGCGGCAACCATTTTCATTTTACGTATCAATAGCAAATACTGCTATTAGCATTAAAAAATTGGACCTTTGATTCGACAAAAATGTTGAGATGTCTTTATTGCAAGAATCAGAGGAATTATTTCCTGCTACTGTTCTTATCAGATCAGAGACCCTTACTTGGCATCTGTGTTTATTTGGATAGCTATAATACTACATTAGCAATTTTCTATGAAATCGTTCTCCAATTTTGCTTGAAGAGCGATAGGTATGTATTTTATTACAGGTTCTGACTGAAGCTGAAAATTTTATTGGGTTTAAAATATGAATATATTTAAATCCAACACATCAAGGTTGATAGAATTTTCATTGCTATTGTCCTTTGTCATATATGGTATACTTTTCCTGGGGTTTGCTGTAATTCTTATAATTAGCAATTGCAACTAGGTAATTATTGCTGAAATTTTGATAAAACTCTTTGGATATTAATTTCAATTTATAAAAATTACTTAGCCTCATTCTTTAACAGAAGAAACAATACTTATACCATCCCTACAAATCAAAATACAGTTTATATCATGTTCTTTTAGCTTGAATCTTTTTGACAGTATGGAGGCACAATTTTTTTGCCTGTGTTGGTGTAACCTTAGCGCTTTTAGGGTCCTTTCCATTCCATTTACCTAGTTTTATGTGCAATGCTCCTTTTAGAAGTAATTGCAGCATGTGGTAGCTTTTTTGGGCAGTGACGGTCTGGAAGAATTAACCCTCGCCCCACCGGGGGCCATCGATGCCCCCCTAAGGTTTTTCCGGGATAGCAGAAAAACGAAGAGGCGCAGCGCCACGGTTGTGGACTCTACCTCTCACTGCATCATTTTCCCACCATCCCTGAAATTTTTTACCCCGGGTCACCCAAGGTCAGGTCACCAGACGAGGTCAACCAAGGTCACCTCACTTCAACTTTAGAGCTCTGTAAGAGCTACATTTCGAAGTCAATCAATTTGAAACTTCCTTCACTTCATGACCCTTCCAGGATCTACAACGTGTAAATCCGGGATTTTTTGATTTCGTGCCCTGAGGTCAGGTCACGAGGTAACCTCTCCCATTGGAAAAGCATGGGGAAAAGCTGTCTTATGATCTAAAAGTCACAAAAGCGATTGAAAATGCTCAGCTTGATCAGAAAAGCGTTCTTAGACACCCTTTCACGGATTCCAGGGACCATATTTTCCCTTTGACCTCTCCAAGGTCTTCCAAGGTCACCAGGGGTCAAAAACAGTATTTTGACAATAACTTTTGACCTAATTAAGCTAGAGCGCTGAAACAAACACCATCGTGTTTTTCTTGTCACTGGCTTTCATTTGATATACGGCAAGGTCACTTTTTGACCTTTCGTGACCTCAGGTCATCTTAGGTCACGAGGTGACCTCTGGAGGTCAAACCACTGGCGGGAGGTCTTTACGTTTCACATGCCGGAAAAAGAAGTGATAATTTCCTATCAAATGTACTTTACCAGATCTCAATAGCTCTAATGGCATAAGAGTTATGCCCAGTTTGCTTAAGCATTGCATATTTGAGTGAAAATAGCCGATCTTGACCTAATTTGACCTCTGAAGGTCAAACCATTGACCTGAGCACTAAAACATGTCAAGTAATTCCTTACTGAATTCACGCTATTGCACTTTGCAGATTTGCGCTAACGCCCATATTTTCGGAGTTAGAGGGGGCCATCGATGGCCCCCCGGTGGGGCGAATGTGGCGCTGGACCCCCGGTGGGGCGCGGGTTAAAAAGTTATTCATGGTTGCTGGGTAATTGTTAACCAATGTTTGAATGCCAATTAATTAATTTTGCTTCCATTAATCTTCTGTTTCATGTCAGACTTTCTGAACAGCTTGATTTTTGCTGGTTTATTGATTTATTTATTTTTTAGAATTATATATTTATCATGTATTTATTTCATTTTGCAAATGAGTCGAAGTTTGAGTTCAGTTGAGTCGTGAGTTTAATCAGAGTTGAGTCGGATGAATTTAGCCGTGAGTCGGAGTTGAGTTGACCCACTGAGCTCTTGATCATGAGTTGAGTCGGAGTTGAGTCAACTGCTCTCAGCACTTGAGTTGAGTTGAGTCGATTCAAGAAAATTCTGAAACGCACAACTCTGGTTACAAGTCCGGTGAATGCGGTGACCACTCGGGGTCACACCTGCGGCTGATCAGTCGGTTAGGGAACCGCTGCCGTAGCCATGTCAGTGATTCGTTTGAGGTGTGGGGGTGTCGCCATCCTCTTGGAACCACTGGAGGGCCCTGACGACCCCTCTCCGTTGACCAAGTGTTGTCCAGAACTCGCCAAGCACCTGGACATACCGCTCGGTGTTGATTGTCACAGACTTGCCGGATCCAAGTGTGCCTGCAGCGGCTGGGGGCTCACTTGGAGCACATCTTGAAGCGCCAGTAAAAATCAGAGTTTTTAAGCCAGAGGCTTGAAAGTTAGTGAATGTTGAGCACATAGCCTTATCATAATGTGGATGAAGTTTGGTCCTGATCAAAATAAATCTTCGGACGATATTTGACTTTTGGTGATGACTGTTTTTTTGGTCACCCTGTACCATGCAGCACAAACTCGTACCTTGGCTACGCACCCACATGCTAGGTTTGAAGAAAATACACTACGTATCAGATGGGTGCGGTGGCCAATACAAAAATAATTTTCCCCTTATCAAGGTTTGTTATCACCATATAGACTCTCAAATACCATGTGAAGGGCACTTATTTGCTACCAACCACGGGAAGAACGCCTGTGGAGGGGTTGGCGGCACAGTTAAGAGAAGAACAGCCCAGGTAAGCTTAAGGAGAGAAGAAAAGGATCAGATCTTGGATCCTCTATTGATGTTCTCTTTTTATGACGCAAGACTTCGATACCACAATCCATTTCAAGTTTGTCAGTAGAGAGGAGGTCCTTGAAATATCAAAACGACTGAAATAGCGGTACAGCTCTGCATTGAAGATCAAGGGCATCCAACGGTTTCATCGTTTCACACCCGTAAACCTGAACACCATGCAGGTGCGAGAGCTCTCTGAAGACAGCGACGGAACTGTAAAGGGCCCTTTCTTTTTAAAAGGAGCCCACACAACAAACAAATATTTATAGTGAGAGCAGAGGCCGTCCCGGCGATGTTAGATCGGCTTGCTCTCTATGAGGCGGGTCAGTTCTGGGTCATCATATAGGTGGTGGGTCTAGCCTCCGCGTGGGTGACTAAATTTTTCGCTTTCATCCCCCCTCTGCAATGTCAGCATTTCTCTTTTAATTTTTCGGCCAGCTATAGTTTGATCTAAGCATTTGAGCAGTTTTTCTCGTGAAAAAAACCATTGGTCCTTAAAGCTACCCTCGTCACTTGAGTCATAAACAGAACAGTCAAAAATTCGTTACATAAAAAGTCACATGTCCTCCTTAAAAATCTACTTGAAAAAAAACACGAGACCCTCCCGTTTAGACTAGCCCTCCCTCCAATGTCGCTCAACTGATTAGAAAACTCTGCATACCGGCTAAGTCCAAAAACATGAAGCATAGAATTACAATTTCCACCCCCCTGTTTTAGGCCAGAAAATTTGAAAAAAGATAATAGGGGATTCGAGCGCCCGCCACTCATCAGCCAATTTTGCCCCATCCCTTCCAATAAGCGCAATGTATCATGCGCGATGAGATCATTGGCTGGGTTTTAGGTCGTCAATATGCTGAGCGGAGACGGTTAGATCGGTTTCTTAGGAATCAGTGCCTCTGCCCTCCCTGCGACTCCCGCCTTACGGGATCTGGGCGATCGCTCAAACTAGTGAGGTTCTCCTCGGGTGCACCTCCGGCCTTACCCCGGTATCTTTTCAACTACTCTACTTGAGGCACTAGGCGGGCATAACCCACCCACCTTCAGAACCACATCAACCGCCTCTGCTGAGCAGGGACGCCCTAGAGCCCAGCCCGCGCCTCGGGCTGATTCGGAGTCGGGTGATTAAACATTGGAAAAGAACACGTTTGCGTCCCTTCCAAAGATGGCCCATTCACCGCTGCCCACAGACACGTTGTACACAAGGGTACGGCTCACAGAACGTCAATCCTCATTTCGTTATCATATCTGCCTTCACTGTTCTCCCGGGGGAGGAAAGTTGATGTACAATTTCGAATCTGTATTTGGAAGGACAGGCGAAGCACGGGGTTCAGTGTGAATAATGCACTTTAATAACAAAATAACCACATGTTTTGCTCGGTTTAATACAAAAGGAGAGTTTCGCGCTACATTAAATCCTACCCTTAATTTAACAATCTACCTAACCAAATATCCTGACCTGGCCTGTTTCTAATTTCTGACTCATCCGATATCTCCAATTTACGAAAAACACTAGAAGTGGCATTTCAATACTAATATAACTATAATTACTAATGGTCATGATATAATAATCACATATGCTAATAATATAATCACTAATTGCTACGCACAAACTGGTCTGCACTGTTGATTTTTTTACTGCATTAGAATAAATTGTGAGTTATATTTTTGAACCAGGTGCGTTTGCTCTGGGGAGGTAAAAAGGGAGAAGGGAGGGTTGCAGTTACATTAATTTCTCCGGGAGCAGGTGGGAACGGGCTGGCCACGGGCATGGCTGCGGGCGTACTCACGCTGACGTCCCGGGCCGCATTTTGCAGTTCTTTTCCCCTCTGGCAGTTTTGCTTCGATTAATCAAAACGTCTTTTTGTAGTTTTTCTTTGCCTCTCGAGTTTCACTTCTTGCATTTGCACAATGCAACTCTTCCTGTCCGACTTGTCCTTCCTCGTTTCGTTTGTCTTTTTCTGCATCTTGAATTCTTCTCAGGCCTGAATTTTCATTCCCAGCTTACTTTTTCGCTCTTGCTATGTGCCCCTTTTTGCATCTACTTCATATATTGTCTGTTTCCTGCCTCTTGATTTCTTCCGGCTCCGCTGTCCTTATCTCCAGCCACCTCCGACATTTTCATCCTTCTTCTCTCGGCTGTTTCTTATGTCACCGCTGCTCCTCCTGCCCCGACTGCCATCCTCTTCCTTTTCCTGACTCGACGCACGTCCGACCTTTCCGCCTCTTCCAACGCGACTCCTCTTGCTTCTCTCGACGGTACCCCCTCCTCTCTTTCTCTTCCGGTCATGTGGCCTGGTCACGGGGTTGTCACGCGCCTCAGCCACATGGCTGGTAGGCACGTGACCATCCCCGGCAGTCTGGCTCATAACATGCCACGTGCTCTGGATGCTAATTTTCTTCAGTAGACGGTGTTGAGGAAGACCCAGAAGGATTTTTGGTAGGATGTTTGGTTTTAAGGTTTTTTTACCTCTCCAGAACAACCGGGAACTAGTTAAAAATGTAACCCGTTACAGAACCAATGGCAGATCTAGCCGGTCGGTTTTGGAGGGAAACCAAAGTCAAAGAGCAAAAAAAAAAAACGTCACGCAGAGAAAAATTGTGCTACAATAATATGACTTTACAGTAGGATTTGGGGTATTTGAGGCAAAAGGAAAAAACGTCACGGGGTGAAGAATATGGGCTCAAGATACTTCTTTTCTATCCAAGACCCAATATTTACACTGAACTTAACTGGTTCTATTTGAAGTTGAGAGTTGAAGCACCAAAATCTTGCTTATAAATTAAAACGGAGTCGGGCATAAAGGAGGTCGACCGCGTTGGAGAGGGGGAAACATAGTTTTGCCCCGATCTTTCCATTTGGGGGGGAGAATATGCCGTTTTTGCTTCCCCCTGGGTCCGTCACTGGGTGGAACAGAGGTACCTACTGCGATAGCGTAAGGTCAGCTCAGCACAAAGATAGCTCATGGAGGCGCCAGCTCCCGTATTTCGGTGCATCGTTGTAAACCGGTGTGCGGTGTACATATTTTTGGACGCGCTGACAAATGCTTGCTTCCTTTAACTTCAATGAGAGTAAAATCACGGAAAGATATCGTCAAGGAGGTAGTATTGTTATAGTTCTAACTCGCTAGTGGGAAACGCTTCCTTCTGTCCGATGCAAAAAAGTATTTGAATTGACGCGATAGGCGAGTTCTATATATGAACACGGGAAACCACGATTGCTTTTTTGGTTTTCACCAGACTTCTGAGCACTGATCTTATTGTGTCACCATTTCATCCCACTACATGTCCAACGTACTGTCGAAGCCCCAGCGACGAGTTATTGTCATCCTTTAAAGCACTGTGATGAGCATTAACACGCAGTAAGACAGGGCTTAAGCATAATTGCCCGAGGTGGCCGGAAACCCTTCATGGCAGAAAAACAACATCGATGTTAATTGGGGAAAGAATTTTGAAAATTGGTCCACTATGTTTACGCACTGACTTACAAAATCAGACATATATTCCTAAAAGCCATAATCTGTGGTCACAGCAGTTCAAATGCGTTGCAGACCTAGCTGTGTAATGAAAACGCAGTATTATCAGGGTTGTATGTTAAGATCACTTCACTAGATCATAGGTCACAGACCAAGGTCATACAAACATGATCGCAATTGCTGATACCAGAGCTTACGGTGACATGAAGCTCCCTGGCAATACGTGTATGATGTTTTGACGTTACAGCTACGGTTACTGAATGATAAGTTCCAGGCCACAGGTCAAAGACCGTGGGTCAAGGTCAAACTCATTGCTAGCCTAATGATTGCTTCTTTGCAAGCTTCAACGTACATCCATTATGGAAATATCTCACGTTGTGTTGTCATTGGTCAATTACCTTGATCGACCTCGACCTAAATATTCCAGAAGACAATCTATATCTTCCCTTCATGAAAATTTCCCGATCAAAATGTATTCGCGACTTTATTTCGCACAATCACGGCATTTCGCTAAATGTTCGGTACGGCCTACATTTGACCTCTATGACCTCATTTGACATTGAGGATACTGGTCTAGGTCCATAAAATCTAGCTTAACTAAAATATTATACAGCCCTAACAAAACCCGAAACACACGTTTTCCTAACCCTCTTAATTGGCGAGATCTCAGGGGAGGCATTTCGGGACCCTCTTTATTACGTGTTGACGTCAGGCCACCATCCACTGTGCTGGTTAAAAACCGAAATAGATATGAAAACAGATGTTCTAATCTATTTTAATGGAAGGAGAAAAGTTTAATCTTTAATTTGGAACATTCCATTTTGAACAAAAGGTGGACCAGCAAATTTTGAATGTGACCTTAGGACAAGGTCAAATCACAACTTTTTCACAAGTGACCTAGGGTCAAACGGACTTCAGGTTCGAGTTTTTTTTGGCTCATTTCAGACAGGAAAATGTATCTTTAATGCATAGTTAATCAGTCTTTGTGGGTTTTATGGTCACCTAAAAATGCACCGTAAGCAGATTTTCCAAAAATATATGAGGCAATAACTTCTAAAGTTTTACTCTGATCGAGCTAAAACGTTCAGATACGTCTTTAGGACCCACGAGAACCCTGTAAAATCATTTTAAAGAAAATCGAAGCGGTACCGTGTAGATTTGCCATATGCCTGGTCGATTGGTGCTGGAATTGCCCTGTGGTAGAGTGCTTATTTTAACGGCATTAAGTTTACCTTATCCTTGCCGTTCCAATGATATTAATTTCGACCTAATTTGCCATTGAACTGACCTCAGTTCAGGTCAAACCCTAAAGTTTGACCTTATATGACCTAGCAAAGTCATATCATATAACGTTCGATTTGAATTGCTGCGAGGATTCCAATGGCCTAGATTGTTTTGCTCTATCTTCACTAGCGCAGATGCAATGGCTGAAAACCTTCATTTACATGCTTTCCCAATCTTGATGATGATGATGATATGTATTTATAAGCACATGACACGAAACAATGAGCATAGCTTTTAATGGATCGGCGCAAAAATCGACAATCGACTTAAATCGCGGCGCCTGCCATTGGTACGCCCTGAAATCGTCCGCTCGCTCGCACATTGTTCGACACAAACAAGCCTACACTCAAAATATTGTTCAAACATACGCCCACCCACACACCACTTACATAAGATCGGTGCACAATGACCACCGCTCGGGGCACGGGCTCGGCCGAATAAAATCTTGCCCGCTGCCACCGCTGTGCCACACAGGTCTTACTTTGGACTTTTATATTTATCTGAATTGCAGAGTTTCTATCATAGAATTTTGGAAAGCGAGAGCCACGTCTTGCTCACCGCAGGTCCCGAGGCTAGTTATATAAGTAAGCATATTTATCTGTTCGGATGGAGTAAGTGAGTTGAAATTATAGCTCAATATCCGGGACATTGAACAGCCTATCTAGAAGGGAGATTGTTCCAATATTTTGTTGTTTGCGGGATTTTTCTTAAATAGAGTTGTGCGATTTTTTGGCTGTGTTAATGGTTGCGAGTTTCTAAGTGTTAAAACCTATCTCGGCCAAGCGCGTGTCGTAAAGAAGTGACCTGATGGAGCGTGGTGCTCGTGAACTGGGGCATTGTAGCTTTTGGTACTCGGTTAGCCTATGAATTGTTCTCCTTGTAGCTAGAGACGTCCACCCGACTGCATGGCACAATTTTGAGGTTGGTGTCCTAAACATGGCCCCAGTAGTTAATCTGGCCGCTCGACTTTGGGTTCACTCCAGTCTCCTTGTCTCAGTCATTGTCATTGGTCCGTCTATAACTGCGTCACAATAGTCAAAGTACGGTCTGGCGTAAATGTTGTATATTTGGTTAAGAATGGGCCTAGGAATATACGGTGCTGTTGGGTACAGTGGACCCAACGCTCGGTTGACCTGCCGAACCGTGTTATTGATGTATTTTCGTGGAACCTGAGGTCCTTGGAGATAACTAAGCCTAAGTGTTAGTGTTTATTAATTTTTGTCATTTCTTCCCCACCAAATTTTAAGCGGAGTTTGTCTTTTTCCCGTCTAAAAGAAAACGTTTGTTGATTTTTTCGCAGAATTGTACGTTATAGTTCATTCTTGACCATCTTCGTAGATTTCGTCCAGGTATTTTTGCAGCGAAGTCTGAGTCGCCAGTTTGTCGTCAGGTGAGTGGGATTCGTAGGGAGAGGTGTCGTCAGCGAAAAAGAGTGTTTCGTTTACGGGTTTATTTGACAGTCCGTCAAGGTACATAATCGCTAACAATGGGCCCAGAACAGATCCCTGGGTACATCCTGCTTTCAGTTCTTTTAGATCTGAGGATGTTGAAAATGATGTTTGAGATGATGTTGAAGATCGTGTAGACGATGGTAAGGTTGAGAACTGTGGTGATTGTGAACATTTTTCAAGTAATTCCCCTTGTTTCCGTCCTAAAAAAATTATCCTAACAATTCTAAAAGGTGCCCTGAAATCCCAAAGGTAGTTTTACACTTACAAGGAAGCCGATCGTGCCAAATTTTGTCAAAGAATTTTTAATGTCAATATATACCGTGGCGAATTCTAGTCAGTCATCTACTAATTGGCTACTAGCTCAAGTAATCTGGTGAATAGATTAAATGAAAGTGATAGTGAAACGAATTACTCAGAGGGTGCGGTATGTTCATCCATGCACAGCATCTGTGAGCGCATTTGTGCTCGGGAATCCATCACTCTTTTGCTTACAGCGCCACCTATATTAAGAGAGCGGACCAATGGTGTCGCTCCTAAAAGTATGGCCATAGATAGCAGTAGACACAGGGGCTTGGATTTATATCTCTTTGGGGTTGGCCCGGCAGCCACAGTGATCTGATGGCCACCCCCCATGGGGATTTGGGCACCCCAGTAAGATTTGCTAGTAAATACCAAAATAAAGGCTTGAAGAGGAGGAAAATATAAACAAATATATTGTTTACAACTCATTGGTAGTAATATGTGCCAGTCCAACAACTTTATCCTTAGCTTTCAAGGGAAATACTTAAACATCATAGAAAATTAGCAATTTACCCGTAAGAAAATGTATTGGGCACTCAAAATCCAAACCGTGGACCATAGGAAAATTATAGGAGAAACATAAATATACACAAGAGCTGAACAAGGTGCATTTTTCCCACTCGACAACCACTAGACCCCCAATAGCCAGCATACCTATTTGAAACTAACAAAGTCTTCAGCAAGATTTACTTAAGATTTAGAATACTCCTAGCAGTCATGATTACAAGTTTTTGGTTGTGCCTTTCTAAATATTTTGATTTCTGGCGATACAAGTTCACTCTTCAATATTAAAACATTTGCTTCATTGTGCACAAATCGGCGATAGAATTTCAATATGGAGACCCTATGTGGAATACCTATTTGACAAATGAATGATAAAGGTTACACAATAATAAATTGAATGTTAAATGCATTCAAAACAACCTAAACATACTGACGGGTTTCGCTTTCTTGCTCAGCGTTTGTTTGAAACCGTAGACACTGGACATGTCTGTAGACAAATGCAGTTTTCTTGCCACTCACCTGAGGCTAAACACGAAGAAGCTTTGCAAATGTTTTTGAGACTGTGAAGTCCCCTCTTTTGGAGTTCAAATTCTCATATTTTAGATTTTAGAATACAGGTCAGGGATATCGCTTAAAATCCTAGACTCAAGAAAGATTTTTGAAAATCACATGTCTCGGAAAAAGTGTGTCTTCGAACATTGCGTACCAAAAAAGTCAAATTGAAACATGTCGATCTAACACCAGTACTGAAAGAAGGCCAAAACGTAATCTAGTTTTACAATCTAGAAGAGCAACTCGAACAGGGAGTTTGGCACTTCAGCTCATTTTTAATCTACAAGCTTAACCCCATTAACTACCTTTCTAGATAGTCTGAAATAAACAACTTTCAAATATCTTCGCAGGAAGCCAGACAAACAAGGGTAATGATAGAAATTGATTAACATATTCCCAAAAAGAAAACAAGTATGCAAAGTTGAAAATAGCAATAGCAGGGTGAGTCAAGGTGATAGTTGTCTTGGGCGCCCATTGTCGTGGTAATTTGCTCATTTACAACATAGCAAGGGTAAAAAAGCAGCTGTGGTGAATTCAAAAAGCTTTTTCCGCAAAATACACGTTATGTGACGCCCAGTTTTCAGTCCCATATCCCAGGTATTTGTTCTCTTTTTTTCTTTTCATTTCTTTGGAAATTTCCTGATTAAAAAAGCTCATGAATTCGACAATCGGAGAGAATTGGTAATCATTTTCCGTAGAGGACTATTTACACGTGCTCAAAACAACTGACCTTCAATTACTTCATGTCTGATTACCAGATTGAATTTAGGTAGAGTCAGGTTTAACATCATGCACGCAGTAACATGATGTTTAACACCATTCACTTCCTCTTGTCACAGCGAATCGAATGATATATGTTAGTTATTTGGGCTTAAGGGGCGCACCAGCCTAGCAAGGCCATATAGGAATGATATATGATATGACTATGCTTGGTCAAAACAAAACAAAAAATGACCTGACCTCAGGTCAGGTCAAAGTAACTTTTCAACCTGGCATAATCAATATGCATATCAATCGACTCGCAGTAACACTCCAAAATTAATGATATCAAAATAGAAGCTGTATCACTATTTCATGCCAAGTTATTGACCCAAGTCTGAAAACTGCTTAAATAGCCCAAGATAACCTCTCAGAGGTCACGGGTCAAACATTGTGGCATTAACTTGGAAAGGGGCCCAGGATACTACGATTTGAAGAATGCGAAGGTATTCTTAGCTTTATCTACACAAATACAGCCCATTTCCTGTTTTCCCCATGTATTTCCAATGGACAGGTCATCCGTACCTTACCCTCGGTCATCGATATGTGGTATAAGTTTCAATTCGATAGATTTGCCAATTTCCTACTTATGCTAACTTAAAAATTTTTGGAGGTGAGGTCACTTGACCTGCACTGGTGACCTGACCTCAAATGACTTAACCGTAACATTTTCGAGACATTTGCAGAATTGATCAAGGATAAGGTGTGACAAGTACGGCGGCGCTTGGCAGCGCCGTTTTTTCGTGCCACCGGAAAAAAACCCGAGGGGGTGTTCAAACACCCCCGCCGGGGCGAGGGTTAAAAAGGTACATAAAAAATTCCTTTTCTGTAATGTTACAAAAATCAAATTGTATGCAAAAAATATAGGAGATGGGCCCCGTTTACTAACGAGCCCCCGGCCTGGGGCCCCTGACAGTTGTCGGACCCCCTACCCCTGGCCGAATCCTGGCTACGCGACTGCATGTGCTGCAAATTATATTGCATCTGTTCCATCACCTGACCTGGATAAGATGGTGAGGGCTCCAGAAAAATGTAATCCCAAGTTCATTTGCATAATTTCCAACGTAACTGGCGTGGCAAGGTCTGTGGAGGAGCCCGAATGGTCCGGACCACAGCTTGCCTCATGAATAGGTTTGGCACTGGTATTAAAGAGACCCTGGGCTGAGATCATTGTAATAATGGTAGTCCAAGATGCAGTCAATACTTCGGTATTCTGATGCTTAAACACCAGGTGAATCTTGCTGCTGGATGGGAAGCTTTAACTAACTTGTGGGTATACCATTTTTACATCGACATTTATTCTCGACCATTTTACCATTTGCATCTGTAGGAAAACTATTTGCTTTCCAGGTAGGAGTTCAGTACCTAGCTCAATGTTACACTTCACACTGGCCTTAAAAATCACCTACAGAAATGATGTAAAACCGCGTGAAGAGTTCCCTATCTATGGCCACGGTCTTATGCATAGTTTCAATCGCGATCGGAGAGTACATCCGAATACAATAACGATCCTGATAGAGCTTTTGGTAATTGAAACCGGGGCTCAATCGGATTCTCGTCGGTCCATATCCAACAAGATCTCGGAGTATTTGGCATCGTGATGGTAAATATTATCCTTACAGTGCAGAGGTTAAAGCAGATTCAAATGTGAAAGGTAAAGTTTTCTTTGAAAATTTGAGCGAATGGAGTAAAGGGAAACGTCACTGGTGTAACTGAAATGTAGAAAATTGAGGAGACTGAAAGTATTTCGGTCCGTCGTAGCTCTATCCTCATCCAAGCTGAGGAGTTACGGAAACCGTGATCGCTATATCCTGATTCTCAGCTCTATCCTGGCTACATTTCGTCAATGAAGACTGAGCCTGTGTGGAAGCTGGGCAGTGGGTGGCCACAAGGCATTTCTGTTGTTTTCATATTTCATACGGAAACTTGGGTTCATGTTTTTTTCAAGGGGTTGTGGAAAAAGTCTCACCAATACCAAAAATTTAGTTGACGGCTTTCAGATTCGGCACCTCCATTGGTTTGAGAAAATTAACGCCCTTGGGTAGACAGTAAAGGGAATGTGGCGCCTTGGTTGAATCCCGAAATTTAATGTAATAAGGGGTACTTTTAGCCGAAAATTATGGAAGCGTCCATGATTGCTCTGAAAATGTACGATACGCTCAATATTTTGATTTTTAAATTGCTCCTCTGGGGAAAGAAAGAAAAATCTGCCCGTGGATGATGTCATGATCCGGCAACCACTACTATATTCAATACGCTTCAAGGCCTTCGATTGGCTGATACTCACCGTGACGTCAGCATATGTCGTCACACCAACAGTAATGACAACTGTGCGCTGCTGCTAAGGGTACATGAGGGGTATATTTCAGGTAGGTTTTAGCTTTTTCTACGGAAATCTCTAGTTCAATGACAAATGATATACTGAGTACCGGGTTTTCCGACTTGCTTTATAACTTGGTTCTCTCAGTTAAAATCACGTTATGAAGGTGCCACATTCCCTTTAATAATGCTATTAATGGTATGGTCAGCCGACCCGGGTTCAAGGTCCGGCGGCTTCCCTGAAAAAGCAGCAGGCTGGCTTCTAAGAAACCCTTCCAACGGGGAAAGAGTTGGTGGCGCCATGATATGGCCCTCTTCAGTTGCTGCGTCCTTAAGCCCAATAATAATTTTTGAATATGTTATAGCATCAACAAGGCTCAGACCAATCCACTCATTCGTGAGTTAGAATAATTGAGAAATTAATGGAAAGGCGTGTCATCTTGATTTCATCGCAGACATAAAACGGAGCTAAAGAATTGACAAAAAATCGTTACAAGAAAATGAAGCTGTTCAATAAGGTGACTTTTTAATATTCCGCCACTACTAGTGAGTGCAGTTTTAGGTCAGGGTAGGTACTATCAAATTCAAGCCCTGCGCTCTGTTATAGATCCAGTCACCTCTTAAAATGATTAAATGCAGTTCATTTACAGGTTTGTATGTAACATACCACATGAATAGTGAGCTGGCATCATTCATTGACACCAATATGTTAGCTAAGCAATTTTTCTTAGCTTCTGGGCGTTGTTTTGGACCCGGATTCAAAATAACCTTTGATGAATTAGCATGTAGGTTTGTACGTGTTATGGCCTCGGGTCACGGTTCAGTCAATGTTCATCTTATCCTCTTCGGTGACATGTTTAGCTTCATCCTGCTCCTAGTCATAGCACATATGCGTTCATCTCCGTTTCGCACATACACGTCCGGGTAGACAAAACATGGTGATACACAGTGGCGGATCCAGAACTTAATTTCGGTGGGGGACAAAGGGGCTCGATCCTCCCTGGCATCGCATTGGAAATACCTCCGGCTATGTATTCACTATTGGGGGAGGGGGTGGGCAGGTGGCCCCACTTTCCCTAACCCCTGCACTCACCTATAACAGCTAAAACCCCTTAGAATTTTTACAGGGATTAAAAAGAAATAAAAGCGACAGCGTACTGCGCGCCGCCGTACATGGTGTGCCTGAAGCCTGGTTTTTCACAAATTTTAGCAAAGTTTAGGGTCTAGGTCATCTCCCTAGTTATCCGCCTATCTTGTGACCTAACCCAGAAAAAATTTAAAGGTGCAAGAGTAAGAATATCATTAATCCACCGAACTGAGATCAAAATTGCAGAAGAAGGTCACTGCTTAAAACACCTTGTGGTAACGTGTCTTTTGTATCCATGACCTGGGGTCGGGCAGGGGTACCGCCACGGAATTTTTTCAGGTGGGACGGACCCGGGCTGGTGCTGTCTGGGGAGGCATATTTTTAGCATATTCAGTACCTGGCAGCAATAATGGCGGTGGACCCAAAAATTTTGGGGACGTCCCCCTGGTTGGTCAACAGGGGGACACGTCCCCCCGCTTTCGGTGCTCATGGGGTCAGGTATTGACTGTGACCTCTTCATTGGAAATGCATGGTGTAATTGGATGAAGTTCCAGAACTTCGCAGAAAATGGCAATAGAGCAGTAATTTGACGTTACCGTGTTAATAATGTTCTCGCAATTCGAATGATATGTAATATCCTCTTCTGACCTTGACAGGACCTTAGTCCAGTTCAAAGTAAGTCAATTTTAGGATTTGTCCCGAAAAGGCCATAAGGTACATAATTCGATTGGACTTATACATGTCATACATCATTATTTTAAAATATCTATGTATTTATATCTTCATGAGATTTATAAATATATTTTCCTCAATCATAGTCACAAGAAATCTACACTGATCTTTATATTATGGAATCCAGCTTACCTATTTACTACACACCCCTTTTGAACCCAATCTTTCAACCATCTGTTGGCTGGGAAAAGGGATTCATATGTGGTTGGATCTTGGTCAAATGTTTATTCTTCTTTACTTCGATTATTTTTAGAGTGCCTTCAACTGATATTTCTTTTGTTACAGTCGTTTTGATGAATGATTACGAGTTATGGAGGTGTTTGGCACCATGATAAACCCACTGTCACTTAGTTACTATTTCAGAGCAATGATGAGTATTTGAAGCATTCTAACAGTGAAATAAAAACAATAGTTGCTAATTGTAACTATCAACCAGCGAATTTTTCCCAACAGTTGCCGACAGATAGGTGATTTCAATTGTACTCATGAACATTTGTTCTCTTCCAAAAATCTACAATTGAATAGCTACAGTCCTACTATATAAGGTGAGCTATTAAATGAATTGTCTCTCTGAGCTCTGACTCATCGAATTGGGTACATTATTCTAAGTTACTATTTTTAGCAGCTGTCTTAATGTACATACATTTTGGAGGCAAAGGGTCAGCTCTGTTCATCTAGCATGGTAAAAATACATAGACATGACCTGTGTTCAAATCGTCTTCAGCCTCAGGAGTTGTTTGCAGAAATCACTCTTGCTACCAAAAGAATCATCGTTGGTAGTATTTACGTAAGCAGGGTTTTCAAGCACTGCTACCGTTATGATCTGATGAACATTTGTCTCAACAGGATTAGATAATTGCTTGTAACTAATGGCTTTACTAACACTGAATTTGAACAAAAAATGTGCAAGCATGGACTGGGCTCAAAATCCTGTTAACACATATATATAATAAAATGTGCAAACATGGGGTTGGGAACAATTGCATTTTCTCCTAGAGCCATCTCTGTTCGCGCATCCCCAAACTTAAAGGGAATGTGGCACCTGGTCGAATCCTGGAATTTAGTGTCATTAGGCGTACTTTAGTCAAAATAATGAAACCACTCACGATTTCTCGAAAAATGTACAATAAGCTCAATATTTGGATTTTAAAAATAATCCCTAGAAAAAAATAAATATCAGCCGTGTATAATGTCACGATCTGGCAACCACTACCATACTTGAAACGCTTCAAGGGCTTCGATTGGCTGATGCTCATCGTGACGTCAGCATATGTCGTCACACCAGTAGCTCACAACAATCCGCCGGCGACGGGGGCTGAGGGGGCTGGTGTCAGGAAGGTTTTAGCTTTGTTCTACGGAAATATCGAGTTCCAAACAAATGAAGTATGGAGTACCGGGTTTCCGACCTGCTTTACAACTTGGCTATCTCAGTTAAAATCACGTTGTGAAGGTGCCACATTCCCTTTAAATAAACAATTCTACACCTCCACTGGAAGCGACATTCCCCAACAGTACAGTTGGTCATTTTCAGTGATGCTGGGGCGAATATCATTACATTTTCAGGACAACATGATGAAAGACAATACAACGTTGTAAACAGCTAAAAATAGATGGCCATTGAGGGCATGTGTGACCCAATAAACGCCGTGAAACACCCGGGTTAGCCCTGCCCGCACCGCAAACGTGCATTGCGGGTTGCCGTTTCTACAGCGGCAGGCGGTCGCTCCCACACTTGATGACGTCATCGCGAGGGTACTGCGACGCGAGACATCTACTGGCGAGTTTGAGAACTAAGTGGTCGGCAGGTGCGAGCGCCGGTGTTGAGCCGCGGAGGTGGCGCAGCCAGCCAACATCAGGGAGGTGCGGTCACATCAGAGTTGTGCGACTCGCGAGTCAGAGTCGGAGTTTAACTCGAATTCCGGCTCATTCGACTCTGAGTTGAGTTGAGTTGAGTCGAAAAAATTTGGCAAGTGAGTTGAGTTGAGTTGAGTCAGTTCACAACACGTCAATGAGTTGAGCTGAGCTGAGTTGTGAAGATAGCGAGTCAAATGAGTTGACAAAAAAGTTGGCTCAACAGGTAAACATGTCAAGAAAAATTGTTTGAGATTACCTACCTTTTGCAAACCTTCTTTAGCCTCCTTAAATACCTTTTCCCTACAGAATGTCAATTGTTTAAATCAAAGTTTCAATTTGTTTCAATATATCAATATTTATATCGTTCAATTGCTTATTTTAAAGACCCATCCAGTCTGTAGAAATTCCTCAGCACAAATAATACATATAGTTGAACAATTTAACAGGTTCCTATCACTGGCCTTGTATTAAACATTTAAAGTGGTGGAGCGCACCACAAAAATACATTTCAAATCTCTCAAAAACTTATCATTTTCAATATTTAACACCAATTCCTTACTTCAACCACTCCAACAACACGGGTCGTCGTCGCTCATTGCTGTCGTCAGTGGCCGTCGTCTGAGAATAGTGTGTGCGCCATTGCTGTCTTTGAAGAATACATTCAACTGAGTATAGGTTCAAGCTTAACTGGCCTCTAGGCAAAAAGTGTAAATATCACGTGATAATTCATAAAGTCATGCAAATATTTGTATACCTACATGCTATAATGTTTCTTTTGTCCTAAATGCGCCTTCTGCTGCCGCCCTCTTCATTTTGCCTATTAAAAGCAGATACGGCTATTAGCATAAAAAATTGGACCCCTGATTGGGCAAAAATTTTTAGAAGACTTTATCGCAAAAATCAGAGGAATGATTTGATGCTACTAGTTTTGTCTGATCAGAGACCCTCGCCTGGCGTCTGCGTTTTATTTAGAAAGCTATACGTTATAGATTTTCTATGAAGTCTTGCTCCAATTTTGAAGAGCAATAGGTATGCACTATATTGTGGAGGTTCTTTGCTAAAAATTGGATTGGGTTTAAAATATGAATATATTAAAATCCAACACGTTGGTAGAATTTCCATTCCTATTGTCCTTTGTCATATAAGGTGTACTTTTTTCTTAGTGTTTCTTGTAGTTCTTAGAATTAGCAATTGCAACTAGATACTCTAGTAATTATTGCTCAACTTTTGATCAAACTCATGGCATAGTAATGTTTAATATACAAAAAATTACCTAGTATCACTCCTTAACAAAAAAAAACAATGCCTATACCATGCCTACAAATACAGCTTATATCATGTTTTCTAGCTAGGACCCTTTTGGCAGTATGGAGGCTCAATTTGTGCCTGTGTTGGTGTAACCTTCGCATTTTAGGTCCTTTTTAATTCCATTTACCTAGTTTAACCCTCGCCCCACCGGGGGCCATCGATGGCCCCCCAAGGTTTTTCCGGGATAACAGAAAAACGACGAGGCGCAGCACCGCGGTTGAGGACTCTACCTCTCTCTGCATCATTTTCCCATCATCCCTGAAATTTTTTACCCCGGGTCACCCAAGGTCAGGTCACCAGACGAGGTCAACCAAGGTCACCTCACTTCAACTTTAGAGCTCTGTAAGAGCTACATTTCAAAGTCGATCAATTTGAAACTTCCTACACTTCATGACCCCTCCAGGGTCTACAAGGCGTATATCCGGGATTTTTCGATTTCGTGCCCTGAGGTCAGGTCACGAGGCGACCTCTCCCATTGGAAAAGCATGGGGAAAACCTGTTTCATGATATAAAAGCCACAAAAATGATTGCAAATACTCAGACTGCTCAGAACAGCGTTTTTGGACACCCTTTCACGGATCCCAGGGGTCATATTTACCCCTTGACTTTTTCAAGGTCATCCAAGGTCACCAGAGGTAAAAAACAGTATTTTGACAATAACTTTTGACCTAATTAAGCTAGAGCGGTGAAATAAACACCATCGTGTTTGTCTTGTCACTGGCTTTCATTTGATATCCGGCAAGGTCACTTTGTGACCTTTCGTAACCTCAGGTCATATTAGGTCACGAGGTGACCTCTGGAGGTCAAACCACTGGCGGGAGGTCTTTACGTTCCACATAGCGGAAAAAGTACTGGCAATGTCCTATCAAATGAACTTTACCAGGTCTCAATAGCTCTAATGACATAAGAGTTATGACCAGTTTGCTTAATCATTGCATATTTGAGTGAAAATAGCCGATCTTGACCTAATTTGACCTCTGGAGGTCAAACCATTGACCTGAGCACTAAAACATGCGAAGTAATTTCTTAGTGAATTCACGCGAGCTTTCTATTGCACTTTGCAGATTTGCGCTAACGCCCATATTTTCGGAGTTAGAGGGGGGCCATCGATGGCCCCCCGGTGGGGCGAAGGTGGCGCCGGACCCCGGTGGGGCGCGGGTTAATTTGCAATGCTCCTTTTAGAAATAATTGCAACATGTGGTAGCTTTTTGGGACAGTGACTGTCTGGAAGAATTCCAAAGTTATTCATGTTTGCTAGATAATTGTTAACCAATATTTGACTGCCAATTAATTAATTTTGCTTTTATTAACCCGCGCCCCACCGGGGGTCCGGCGCCACCTTCGCCCCACCGGGGGCATCGATGGCCCCCTCTAACTCCGAAAATATAGGAGTTAGCGCAAATCTGCGAAGTGTATTAGAAAGCTCGCGTGAATTCAGTAAGAAATTAATTTGCATGTTTAAGCGCTCAGGTCAATGGTTTGACCTCCAGAGATCAAGAAAGGTCACGATAGGCTATTTTCACTCAAATATGCAATGCTTAAGAAAACTGGGCATTAGGGTGCATCAAACGCCCCATGATTTTCATTTTTTGATGAATTAGCTTAGCGGCCCGCCACATTTTGTTGTTTCAGACATGAAAACCTCAAATCCCAATTTTTTTGAAAATCTATATTGGGCTAGGGGTGCCACCTAGCGGTCAAAGTTTCAAATTTTTGCAATTTTTAATATTCATTGAATCGCCCGTGGAAATTGTATTATCATAAAATCGGACCCAGTAGTGGTCAAATACTGTTTTTAAAGCTCCAAATTACCTGTGCAGTCACTTTCGCGCATTTTAGACGCCAGCTAGGGGTGCCGCCTGACGGTAGAAGTTTGCAACGTTTGGCGTTTTGGTGAGTTTTTATCGAAAATAATTGTTGAACCATCCTGGATTTGAACTTTGTTGTAATTATGAACAACTCCTGTAGGTCCAAAGTATCTGTTAAAGGCATTTACAACTTATGGCAATGAGTGACATCTGGTGGCCGAAATTAATTTCTAAGTTTTTAATAAATTAATGACTGACAAAAATGAGTAAGAAGTTTTGGTTGAGTTCCAACGATAATTTGTGTTGCAAATTCCTCTCAAGTGTCAGATATCACCTTCAAAATTTTCGGACCATATTTAATCTTCCTTTTTCGTTGTTTTTCAACAAATCATCCATTTTCTTCCATAGTTTTTCATAGTTTTTGGGAGTTCTCGCACGACCTCCTCTCATTTCAGTAATCCACCGGAGCACAGTGGGCGGCTAAGTTGGGATATTTCGGGAAACAACCCAATCGTTCATCGATTTGAGGTATTATTCCTATTACAATACAAGGCCAGTTAGACATTGCTGAGACCAAAACATCTTGATTCATCAATCTTTGAAATGCTTGAAGGTTCCAGCTTAAGTACCTTGCATGAAAAGCACCGTTGTGGAAGCTAAGCTCATGTACGATGATTAACGCCAAGAGCCGATGTTTCCAAATTGACACGAAATGTCTTAGATTATTGTAATCATGTTACTTTGGGTTATTGCTTATGTTATTATTGTAGTTAACATAACACCGATCTTTCGATAACAAATACGAGATTTGTAAGAGACATTCATAGCACAGCTCACGGCCTGTTTGATTGATTTTTGGGGCTTATCAACGCGCCAACTGCCAGGGTCATACGGCGTCGCCTACTCTTTCCCTTTTGGAAGGGTTTCTGGGGAGCCCGCTTGCTCCTCGTTCAAGTAAGTCGCCGGGCCTTGAACCCGGGTCGGCTGCGTGGAAGCCAGCTGCGCTGACCACTCCATTGCCGCGCTCACAACTCATGGCCTCGACAAGACGTCATGTTCAGTTGCGCTAGTTTTGACCACTGATAGTCACACTTGACTTTCTATTTCTACTATTCACACAGCCCCCTTTCTTGAGCACACAGATTACTTGTGTTTCGGGTTCCTTGAGCGTAGATCAGGTTGCATTTTCGGTTTTTTTCCCGACCGCTTGCAGAATGTTCTGCAAGTGTCGCTTAGACTACGCTGTCGTTTGAAAGTCCGAGGCCATCTTTCCTCCCTTTACGGCGGTATCATTGGGAACATGTATGGCCCTGGGCTTTACCCTTGATGCCTGGTAGGTAGATGAGTCAGGCCCGTCACTGACATCCAGCTCTAGGAACCCGGTGTCCAGCTTCAGGAGTCTGAATTTAGACCACGATTCAGGTTCAGCCAGGTCTACCAACTTAGTCTCTTTGCTCAATCTCTGCAAACTCTGGGGCCGGGGTGGCCCAGTGGCTTTGTTGCCAGTATTTGGATCGGATAGCATGGATTAACGTGGGTTCAATTCCCACGGCGGGAAACCGCCTTCCGTGTCCGATTTGACCCGGTGGAGAGGATCCTTAAACACCCACGCCAATACTCCCTGTAATTGGGCAAGTTTGCCTGTTGGGAGTGGCCCTAATAAAAAATAAATAAATAAAATAAGAAACATGGTTTCCCGGACCCACTTCCTTCACGACTGAGAGGTGCCTCGGGTATGATCTTGAGCTTCACCACTAGAAAACGTTTTGCAAGCTGACTTCGCACAGGCTGAGATGTCAAATTGCTGAAAAGAAAAAGGGAACCATCTCTAAGGCGAAGTACCGCTGATGGCTGAAAGCCAGCAGTGCACCGGTGCCAACAACTTTGTTCACGCAGTCCCCATAACAGGACAAGTGCTGATTAAGATTCAGATCATGCCATGGGGAATCCACTGCGTCCTGGCATATCATGCAATACAAGCCATAGACGGAGGAGATGAAGGTCCCGAACCGCCAAAGCTTTGACATTAGTTCCTGCGTTGGGGCTTTTTCGTCTTGAACGTTGGAATGTGGTGCTCGGACGTGCATATCTTCATCGCATAAGGCAGGCTGCTCATCCATCTAGCTCTACGCATTGCTCCTGAGCGTCGAAAATATACATCTGGATTATTTGAGCCAAGGAAAGTAATTCCTAGTTCTCTGAACTCCTCGTGGTCATCACGGCTTTGCTTCGGACAGAAAGTTTGAAGGAGGTTCTCTTTGAGTTCCGTCAGGAACGGGCGACTTTCTGGTGAAGTTGAGTTTATTTGAAAGATAAACTCAACCGTCTTTCATATTTCGCTTATCTTGATAAATAATCAATTTCGAAATATTGTTAAATTTTTGGCCCGTTTTTCTTCAGCGTATAATGAGCGTAAGTCGGTTTTTGTTAGAATTATTGGTTAGGCAAGCAGAATTTCTCAATATCGAGTCTGTTGAAAACACTGACGTGGACTTTTCCCCCGACTTAGTGCCTGTCCGCTGACTAGAGCAGAGCCTTGTTCAGCCGATTTTGGATTTGGATGCAGGCGGCTGATCGATGACCTGTATTCGACCCTGTTGAGGCAAACACCATGTTCACCACTGCGTCTGAGCACTCCTGCCGTTCAAGAAGCTCAACCGTCAATTTCGACATGGGGGAGCCGTATTTTCCATTCGTTCTCTTACTCTACCACGGTGTAACCAGCAATTAGTTTCCATGTCCGCTCCCCACAACTTGTTTCCGTCTTTCTTCGTTCTTAGCCTTGTGTGTACGAGAAGGCATCAAATTACAGTAAAACGGTAGTTTATCACCCAAAATATTAGCTGCAAGCTGGACCAGTGTCCTCAATAAATAAAACGGATGAACAGAAACCAATGTAAATTTTTAACTTCGGCCGCCAGGTAGTGCCAAATAAAGAAATCCAAAATGCATGAAATCCGTCTCGCAAGTACCCTGAGGTCGATTCAGCAAAATCTCGTTTCAGCTGGACCAAAATACACAATGATTCTGTCCACACATTTAATGAAACAAATTGTAAAAAACTGTCAAAATTGATTTTTTCACCGCTAGGAGGCACCGCTAAAAGATGTCTAAAATCCATTAAATTGGGTATGCAATTGCTTTTAGGCCAGCGCAATACTGTTTGGTCACAAAACAGTCCACTAATAAAATGAGGCGACTTCTGCGGCCAATCCAAAGTATATCCAAAAATGGTCAAAATTGAAAACTTTGACCGCTAGGTGGCGCCCCTAGCCCCTTTCGAAATTTCAAAATATTTCATATTTGGACTCACTAGGTCCAAGGCAAAAAATTGGGCCGGGCCGCGTAGCTAATTTCAAAAGTCGGGGCATTTGATGCACCCTACTGGGCATAACTCCTATGCCATTAGAGCTATTGAGATCTGGTTAAATACATTTGATAGGAAATTGCCAGACCCTTTTCCGCTATGTGGAACGTAAAGACCCCCGCCAGTGGTTTGACCTCCAGAGGTCACCTCGTGACCTAACTTGACCTGAGGTCACGAAAGGTCAGAAAGTGACCTTTCCGTATACCAAATGAAATTCAGTGACAAGGCAAACACGATGGTGTTTGTTTCAGCGCTCTAGCTTAATTAGGTCAAAAGTTATTGTCAACATACTGTTTTTGACCCCTGGTGACCTTGGATGACCTTGGAAAATTCAAAGGGAAAATATGACCGCTGGGATCCGTGAAAGGGTGTCTAAAAACACTGTTCTGAGCAGTTTGAGTATTTGCAATCATTTTTGTGGCTTTTATATCATGAGACAGGTTTTCCCCATGCTTTTCCAATGGGAGAGGTCGCCTCGTGACCTGACCTCAAGTCACGAAATCGAAAAATCCCGGATATACACGTTGTAGACCCTAGAAGGGTCATAAAGCGTAGCAAGTTTCAAATTTATCGACTAAGAAATGTAGCTCTTATAGAGCTTCAAAGTTGAAGTGAGGTGACCTTAGTTGACCTCGCCTGGTGACCTGCACTTGGATGACCCGGAGTAAAAATTTTCAGGGATGGTGGGAAAATGATGAGGTGAGAGGTATGGCACTCAGCCGCGGTGCTGCGTTTCGTCGTTTTTCTGCTATCCCGGAAAAACCTTGGGGGGCCATCGATGGCCCCGGTGGGGCAAGGGTCTTCGGCTTCATGTCAGACTTTCTAAACAGTTTGTTTTTTGCTGTTTTGTTGATTTATTTCTTAATTTAAAAAATATCATTTATATATCTATCATTTCTTTTTTCATTTCGAAAACGAGTCTAAGCTTGAGTTGAGTTGAGCCGTGAGTTGAGTCAGAGTTGAGTCGACTCACTGAACTCTTGATCATGAGTTGAGTCGGAGTTGAGTCAACCGCTCTCAGCACTTGAGTTGAGTTGAGTCGACTCAAGAAATTTCTGAAACGCACAACTCTGGGTCACATGAAATTAAAACATTTTCCAGACAGCTGATGATTGTCCTCCGTTCCGGAGATACCATTTAACCATGTAGAAAGAAAAGCGGCCAGCGCCACGGATATAGAATAGCGGCCAAATCGGGTTCTGGCCGAAATTGATTCGCTTAGAAATATCTGAATTTATTCCTGTATTGATAAATTGCTCGAAAAATGAAAACTATCCAAGACTCCACAAACTTCCTAGCTTGGTGGAATAAATGGTACATACTCTTTCGGCCATCGAGCCCCCAGCTGTAAAAAGCGATATTGGAGGACACCTGGTGTACCGTTTTACCTTCTTTCTATTACCTTGGCCAGCATGAGAACGGACACGAGTATGTGGTCAGTGACACGCCTTGGCCTCTCATACTACACTCCAGGGCCGGATCGGGCCGTTGTCTCTTGTATTATCTGGTAAGTTGGTAGGAGATAGAAAAGTTATGATCAAAAGCCAATGTGGCAGTCAACAATTCGCTCAAATCTCATCGGTTTTTTTTGCTCTAGATGGGACAGCTTTTATCATTTACCTTACTTTGCCTTACCTTACCTTACAAATAATCAAGAATTTGAGGCCACTGTGGCCTACGGGTCCCGTTCTCCCTTACGAAAAGGTATTGAAGGCAGGAGCATGGCTGCATCTTGAGGATCTATGAAAGCATTATTAAATTTCACGGCTAATCCTTTGGTCGTCAATTTAATTGTAGCGATCCTTAACACGGGCATTGACGGAGGTCTGAGCCACCTTCGCTTTGACGAGGGGGCGGGTACTTGATCTTCTTGATTCTTGAAGACCTTGAGAACCACGGTAGGTAGCGAAAAACGGTAAACGGCGTTGGGTAGTCCATCCACTTCTCCATCGAAAATATTTCAATCATTTTTTGTCAGGTCAATTTAAGGTCCCGAGAGGTCAAAACATGCCGTCATAGGATAACATGTAAATTAAGTTTTTCGGTCATTACATCTGAACAAAGATAGAGCAAAACGATTTGAACTATATGAACCCTCGCAGCAAGTCGAATTGAATGATATATAATTTGACCTTGCTAGGTCAAATCAAGGGTTTGACCTGACCTGAGGTCAGGTCAGGGTCAAATCATATAAAATGCAAATCATTAGATCCGCAAAGCTGAGGCGAGTCTAATGCAGCTAAAATAAACGGTCTATCACTATCCGTTACTGAGTTATACAGTAAAAACCATTTTCCCATGTATTTTTAATGGAGAGGTCATGCCCCGTACCTGACCTTAGGTCATCGATATCAAAAATACCGGAACATATTTTAGAGAACTCGGTGGGCACAATATGTGATATGAGTTTCAATCGGATAAGTTCACCCTGCTCCGACTTATGCTATCTTAAACTTTTTTGAGGTCAGGTCACTTGACCTGTACTGGTAACCTGACCTGAGATGACTCAACCTTAAAATTTTCACAGAAGTTGTAAAAATGATGAGGGAAAAAATATGTCAAGTACGGCAGCGCTACGCGCCGCCGTTTTTCCGCTGTCTCCGAAAAACCCGGGAGGGGGCGGGTACCCGCCCCCCGTCAATGCACGTGTTAAAGGGAATGTGGCTGCTTTATAACGTGACTTTAAACGAGATAGCTAAGTTGTAAAGTAAGTCGGAAAACCCGGTACTCTATATATTATTTGTCTCGGAACTCGATATTTCCGTAGAAAAAAGCTAAAACCTAGCCGAAATGTACCTCTCATGTAACTCTCGCCAGGCGGCCATTGTTGTGAGCTGCTGGTGTGACGACATATGCTGACGTCATGATGAGCATCAGCCAATCGAAGCCCTTGAAGCGTTTCGAGTATGGTTGTGGTTGCCAAATCATGATATCATCCACATGCAGATATTTATTTATTTTTCTAGAGGAGTGTTTAAAAATCAAAATATTAAGCTTTTTGAACATTTTTCAGAGAAATCATGAGTGGTTTCATTATTTTCGGCTAAAAGTACGCCTAATTACACTAAATTCCATGATTCGACCAAGGTGCCACATTCCCTTTAAAACCATTGGTTAACCTTTAACCCTCGCCCCACCGGGGGCCATCGATAACCTCCCTAAGGTTTTTCCGGGATAGCAGAAAAACAAAGAGGCGCAGCACCGCGGTTGAGGGCTCTACCTCTCACTGCATCATTTTCCCATCATCCCTGAAATTTTTTACCCCGGGTCACCCAAGGTCAGGTCACCAGACGAGGTCAACCAAGGTCACCTCACTTCAACTTTAGAGCTCTGTAAGAGCTACATTTCAAAGTCGATCGATTTGAAACTTCCTACACTTCATAACCCCTCCAGGGTCTACAACGTGTATATCCGGGATTTTTCGATTTCGTGCCCTGAGGTCAGGTCACGAGGCGACCTCTCCCATTGGAAAAGCATGGGGAAAAGTTGTTTTATGATATAAAAGCCACAAAAATGATTGCAAATACTCAGACTGCTCAGAACAACGTTTTTGGACACCCTTTCACGGATCCCAGGGGTAATATTTGCCCTTTGACTTTTCCAAGGTCATCCAAGGTCACCAGAGGTCAAAAACAGTATTTTGACAATAACTTTTGACCTAATTAAGCTAGAGCGGTGAAACAAACACCATCGTGTTTGTCTTGTCACTGGCTTTCATTTGATATACGACAAGGCCACTTTTTGACCTTTCGTGACCTCAGGTCATATTAGGTCACGAGGTGACCTCTCGAGGTCAAACCACTGGCGGGAGGTCTTTACGTTCCATATAGCGGAAAAAGTACTGGCAATTTGCTATCAAATGTACTTTACCAGACCTCAATAGCTCTAATGACATAAGAGTTATGCCCAGTTTGCTTAATTATTGCATATTTGAGTGAAAATAGCCGATCTTGACCTAATTTGACCTCTGGAGGTCAAACCATTGACTTGAGCACTAAAACATGCGAAGTAATTTCTTACTGAATTCGCGCGAGCTTTCTATTGCACTTTGCAGATTTGCGCTAACGCCCATATTTTCGGAGTTAGAGGGGGGCCATCGATGGCCCCCGGTGGGGCGAAGGTGGCGCCGGACCCCCGGTGGGGCGCGGGTTAAAGGGAATGTGGCACCTTTATAACATGATTTTAACTGAGATAGCCATGTTGTAAAGCAAGTCGGAATACTGGGTACTCTATATATAATTCGTCTCGGAACTCGATATTTCCGTAGAAAAAAGCTAAAACCTACCCGAAAATGTACCTCTCATGCACCTCTCCCCAGGCGGCCATTGTTGTGAGCTGCTGGTGTGACGACATATGCTGACGTCACGATGAGCATCAGCCAATCGAAGCCCTGGAAGCGTTTCGAGTATGGTAGTGGTTGCCAGTTCATGACATCATCCACAGGCAGATATTTATTTCTGTTCTTAGAGGAGTATTTTGAAAACAGAAATATTGAGCTTATTGCACATTTTTCAGAGAAATCATGAGTAGTTCCATTATTTTTCGCTAAAAGTACGCCTAATTACACTAAATTCCAGGATTCCACCAAGGTGCTACGTTCCCTTTAACGTGTTTGAGGATAGCTAACGGTAGACCATATTTTGCGGTAAATGGTGTTTGACTGGGACATATTAAGTTCTTGCAAAAGTTATTTTAGGACACCAGTCGTATTTCGGTTATATTTTTGTAGCTTTCGAAGGTCATTCGACTATCTTCGTCAGCAAAAGATTGTTCAGGCAGCGCCTAATTTTATACTACACAAGTTTGAGAAATCATCGCATCACACTCGTGCTAAAACTTCAAGTTCTACTTGTTATTTGTTGCCCAAGAATAATGAATATACAAGTTCAACAACTTGATTAAGTGAGTTACGAGTCAAAAAGGCAAATACAGTACAAAATATGACGTGTGTAGTATAAAATTAGGCGCTGGCTGAGCAATCTTTCCGGGATGAGGTGGCTTAGTGGATAGCACCCTTGTCTTCTAAGCCACTGGTCCCGGGTTCAAGTCCCGGCGGAGCCTCTGAATAAGTCGATCTGATCCCCAAAATCCCTTCCAACAGGGTGAGAGTTGGCGACGCCGTATGACCCTGGCAGTTGGTGCGTCGTTAAACCCCAACAATTATTATTGAGCAATTTTTCGCTGACGAAGATAGTCGAATGACCTTCGAAAGCTACGAAAATATAACCGATACACGCCTGGTGTCTTAAATAATTTTGCAAGAACTTAACAGTAGATCACCAGGTATATTGTTAACTATGATTTGAGATCATACTTTTATTCATTTGACCCGTTATTAACAAACAAACTGCATATTTACAGAGTGTCTCAATCGGGAAATTGTAGGAGTTCTACTTCCTCAAAACTTTTTCTTAGTTGCGGCTGGCTGGAACTGGAAATTTTTACTTTTTTCAACCCTGGCAACATCTTCCTTATTCTCAACACTTATCTCGAAAAAAACAATGTTGAAGCGAACACAGACTATGTTAGGCCAGGAGAGCGTCTAAATGGCCTTAGTCGCGGGTAAAGGTGGTATCGATATTTTTCCGATTGATTAATGAGCAATTTTGAAATTGGTACCTGCTCTGCTTAAAGTTGGTGTCAGATTAAATGTTGCTGGGTTGATATAGACATTCAATAAAAGAGATAAACACTGATATTGTTTTTGGAATTTACGTTATATTTAACAGACGTTTTACCAATCAACAGCGTCTTTGGTGTATGTATGCATGTATGCACATGAAAATCTAAAAATTTCAATCAATTACCCACAAATTACAAACAGTACCTTTCAGCACAGGACATCACTCTTGGATTTTGTGTCCTGAAATGTGTTAGTTTTTCATAATTTGTTATTGTTTTATATGCATTCTACTTTTTTGCGTACACTGAAGAAATTTCTGATCAGCGTAACGTCTCTTAAACATATATTAAATTCGAAAACGTGATCTGTGTTTAACTCTCTCGCATTAAATTTTTTCTAACTTAATCGACATTCTTTTATGTGCAGATTGGTTTTGAATGAAATCGGTACTTACTGTTTAAACAAGTATAAGCTGGGTAAGATAAGCTTCAACCACCATTCTCACATCTACTTATCATCAGTGGTCCCAGCGCATACCCAGTTGGTCCCGGCAAATTCCCAGCCGGTAACAGCATATAGTCCCAACACCCGGACGCCGGAATTAATGTGGAAGATCTATTAGACTGTCCAGCCTACTTAGGTTGTGTATTTCACCGACTCAGACAGGACTCAGAACGTGACCTCTTGGCGCAATAGTTCAGTCCACGTGAAACTTAGTGAATTCAGTTTCCGCTCTAGACTTACCAAAGAACTGCTTTAACCTTCCTCCAGGTGGTGAGTAGCAGCCTCTTCGCTTTGGTGGGGGTCGAAAAGAACCCTTCTACCTTGAAAACTTAGAGGAAGCTCTTTAAAACCCTCTAATCTTAAAAAGACGCAGAAAAATTCAAAGTTCGTCGTAAATGCAAGAGAAGCTACTTGGCTCATTTGTTTATTTAAGGGAATATTGAAGTATCTTGATGTCAAATTATCTTTCGCCCTGGTGGCGGATACCAGCCACTTCGCCCTGGTGAGGGGTCATATTTGAACCCCCTCAAACTAAAAAACTAATAAAGCTAGACAGGCGCAGGAAAAAATCAAGCCAAAACACCTCGTAAATTCAGTTGACGTTACTGCGGTCATTTTTTCGTTAAGTCAACATTAGGCCACTAGAGGTAAAATGAGGTCAAAACAGCTGAAATGAAGGCTTCTTACAAAACATCGATTATCTCAATAAATAAAATGGCTTGAAACGTTTTCTTGACGCAATTCGAAATCATTATTTTCAGGACAAAGGGTGATGCTGCAGGGTCACTGAACGTTGCAAATTTTAGTGCCCACCCTTTGGCCAAAAGATGAAGTATGCCCGGTGTAGACGCGAGTTTCCTAAGTAGGAGGCAATATAGGACAGTGTTTCCGAGTCCACTTGAAACCTATCGTAAGCATGCATCGATAGTTTGGCTACCAACGTTAGGTCAAGCCTGGGCCGTGGTCAATGAAGTTCAAGCACGGTGCGTTACTCATACTATGGGGTGTTTGCTTTTTTGAAAATAGCTTTTTCCGAACAAAACATGATACATCCGTACTTCAGAGACCATTGTAATTCTATCGTTAATACGAACCAAATTATTTATGATTTCATTATGAAAGGTGAAATTCAGAGTTTGACCTAAAATTATGTCAACGAATTGACCTGAAGTGACCTGGTATGGTCATGACGTACCTATGTACATCATTGGACTCGCGGTGACAAAAAAAAACACATTGATGATAAAATGAAATTGTATCATTGTTTACTCAAAAGTTTTACGATAACTTTCCCGCCCGGTAGCTCAGTTGTTGCAGCGCTCGGCTCCGGCCCGCTGCTCAGCAGCATGCCGTGGCAGGGCGGCTGAAATACAGGCAATTCAAAATTTTCCATAGGCTTTTAAAGAGGAGGTCATGACCCACGCATAATCCAAGGTCACTGATATCGAAAATCATGTTCCCACATATTGTTGTACCTGCTGGCGTTATCATGTGCTATGATCAAAAGATTAAGCATACTCTCAAACTGTTGGGAGGTGTGGTCACTTGGCCTGACCTGGTAACCTGACCTGACATGGCCTAGACGTAAACATTATCGCAAAATGAACAAAAAAAGAACATTAAACAGCTATGCAGAGCACAACAGCGCTGCGCGCAACTGATTTCCGGCCATCCTTGAAAAATCTAAAGAAGTGGGGTTGAAAACAAACCCCCCACCAGGACGGAGGCTGGGAAGTGCTGAACGGCTAAAATGGGGTGTTCTTACAAAACCTCGTTTATCTCAGGAACTAAAATAGGAAGAAACGTTTTCTTGACACCATCCGAACACACTAGAATGACCTTCAGTTCTCGGGTCAGGCCAAAGTCTGTAGCGCTGTAGGTCACCGGACAACGCGAATTCGTATAGTCCTGCAGACAGAGGCGAATACAAAGGGGGCAAGGGAGCTTAAGTCGCCCCTGGATATGTCAGAGTGCCTGTAGTAAATGCATAGCGGGAGGCTGCTCAGAGGCAACAGTAGAGGAGGCCCGAGCCCATTCATTTTCCCCACGCATTTCCAACAGAGAGGTCGTGATCTGTATCTGACCCTAGATCATCGACATACAAATCCCGGAATGTATTTTGTAGTGCTCGGCGGGCCAATCATGTGATATAAGTTTATATTGGATAAATTCACCCTGTTCTTACTTACGCTTACTTTTTACTTATGTTTTTACTTTTTCGGAGGTGATGTCACTTGACTTTCACTGGTGAACTGACCTGAGGTGACCTAACCTCAAAATTTAGGGATAACTTGCAATATTGATTAAGAATAATGTGTGCCAAAAATGGCGGTCCTTCACGCCACAGTTTTTTTGTGCCACCTGAAAAACCCGAAGGGGGGTGTTCAAATACTCCCCACCGGGGCGATGGTTAGTTTAGCATGGTCATCGTAGGTGGATCCAAGGGGGAAAATGGGGGCACTTTTCCCGTCCTGATCGACCCTTAGCGTCCCCTGAAATGGTCGCTGTTCGCTATGAAAAGTCGATGGCGTCCCCTGAAACGTTGCTTCCCCCAGGATGCAAGTGTCGGCGCCGCCATGATAGGATTTGGCGCCTACCTGTTAGGTTTTGGCGTCCAATAGTGTCGCCTCAGGCTATCTGCACCCCCCTTGATCGGAATTCCTGTATCTTCCTATAACGGTCTTAATATATTTAATTTGATTTGTCACGATGAGAAGACTCCAATGATAACCAAACATTTTCTCTGGCTCCACTCAGTAAAAATGTGTGGGGAAAATCAACGACGCCCTCTTGTAAGCCTATGAAACCTATTCTGGCCTGTGGTAACCTCAATATTGACCTGGCTCATTGGCGGATCCAAGAGTATCTTTTGAGGGGGCCAAACTAACGTTGGAGGGGGCTAAATCGAGAACAAATCGCATAAACATAGTGTTCTTACAGAAAAACGGCCAAAATTTGGTCCTTTGAGGGGCTAAGAGAAACTATTTTAGGCTTTAGTGGGGGCCACGGCCCCTTTTGCCCCCTTGTGACCTGACCTTCCGCCAGTGACCTGGCCTTCAAATATGTCTTATAATTAATAGACGAGTCCAGGATTTCCGATAGAGGGTACATGGTGGGGAGGGATATAATCCGGACCGGGGGGACATCACTTTTGGACAGCAAAACCTGACAGATGGGCGCGAAATCTTATCGCGGGGGCACTAGCATTCCTGGGGGGAGGGGCATGAGAAGCGAAATTTTAGGGAGGGAGGTGCCACCGACCTTTCAGGGGGTGCCAATCGACATCTCAGGGGCGCCGAGTGCCGATCGTGACGGGGTTAAGTGCCCCCACCTGCTCCCTTCTGGATCCACCTATGTTATAATTTCTTTTCGTCTTGTTAGGAGTTTTGAAAATCACCCGTAATGTTTGCCTTAGCTTTTCCAGGAATGAGATACGGAGGAGGCGAAATAGCTCCCTCCCCCTTCAGCAGACGCTCCATACCACGGACCCTCGCAGGGTGCAAGTTACGACACATAATACCATGATAACTGGTTATTTATCTTGTCCCAATATTTTCCATTTACAAGTCATTCACGGTGATCATTTGCACAAGCTCTGACAGTGCACACTGGGAAGGGAGACTCCCGGTCCTGACGGGCATCATTCCTGCAGTGACGAACGCTCCGTCCGACTCATCACGGGGCCATCCACTTCCACAGCCGTCCGCCGACACTACACGCCAGATAACTGCTGAAGTTGAGCTAGAGGTGTCAAGCGCGCACGGGCCCAGCCCAAGCCCAGATAATTCAAACAGCTTCTGTCTGTCAGACATGTTTAATAATTTTGAACAACAAAACTTGCCATTTACTATCTGAACGTGATGTATGTGCTAACTCTGTCGTAAGCATCCGTGCCCGCCCCAGAGCGCCGTGGCTCGGCGTGAGGAGGGACCCGGGTGGGCGGCGGTGACACTCCTGGTGTTTTGTATGGCGCGGCGGCGGCGGGGCCGGAAGCGCTCAGCTGACTGTCGGTTGCGACCTCGACTCGTAACTGGGTGGCGCGCCATCGGCAGGCCGCCGCTCGGGTCCACCGCGTTGTCGCCCGCTCTCCTGCTCCTGCGCTAGGAGCGCCGAGGGTCCCAAACAGCTGATCTGTGACGGAGCTCGTCGACGTCAGAGTAGAACGGAGGGACCCCATGTAATGTCTCCCCTGTGTTTAGATTGTAAGCATGAATCGAAAGGTGTAGAGTGGAAAGGAAATGGCATTTGGCTGAGGGCGCTACCACTCATTTTTGGCGGTCAGATAAAGAGGTAATAATATGTTTTTCCATATTGTGTTTTCTTCACCGATTGATATTTGAGGTATGTTCCATATATTCCAGATATTGAATTCATATATGTGTGCCTGTAGGCTCTATTCCACTATATACTATGCTAGAGTTACATAATATTACAATCACATTCCATTATACTCCAATATATATTCCATGATATTCGATACTCCAGGTTCTTTGATCTGTGATGCTTGAAGTGAATTACTTGGCAACATACCTATCCCCGCTGTAACTGCCAAAGTTAGTTCAGTGGTATTAATCTTAGTGACTTTGCCAGACACTCGCAACCCACCGCGGACTCCAGAGTAGGAGGACGGCCAAGCTTTTCGGAGCCTACCCCAAATTTGGGCTCCCTGACAGGAAATTGGCCCCCTTACACAAAAAGGTGCGTCCCTTATAGACATACGGATGCGCATAATATGGTTCTTCCGAAGGTAACACAAGATGTTCCAAGGCATCACTGATGTCTATGCACAAATGATTTGTTGAGCGAAATAGGAATACCCGGCTGCCGGGGTGTCAGAAGCAAATACCTCATTTAGTTTTTGATGTATCATGAAACACCAAGCAAGGCCGCTATAGATGTGAACTTCGCAGGTAAAAACTCAGTTTTGTAGTTATTTTTCTTAGAACTGACCTTAAAACCTACAAACGATCATTACCATTGATGTAAAATATGCATGGATGTAGATGTTTTCATTCTTCACCCAAACTGCACGCTCCTTCCATTTCCGCACTTTTGCTTGCAACCGTAGGCTCACTTTCAGCTTTGTTATCTAGAACAATATATTTATAATAGATGATCTTGTTTGTTCCTGGAGATTCAATACATGTCGGAGCAACTCTCAGCGTAAGTTAAGGACTGTATAATCAGAGCACTTCGAAATTCTTCGACATGTTCCAGCGATGCATGTTGATAGTCAATGTCTTACGAGTTTTGGACTGAGATGCCGTGTGATTTAAGGTTCCTAGAGGATTTGTATTACCATCGCAGTGTTAGTTCCTTCAGGATGCCCCTCTGCCAGTAACGAAGGGGAGACTCGAGCAGTACATCAGCCACTGAGGCATTAGAAGTTGGGTCATGGCTTTTTTGTTATTTGCTTCTGCCCTGGCGCTTTGATATCCTTAGTTGTTGTTCGGGCATTCATAGGCACAAGGCTATGACAAACTGGTGCCTACATTGTGCATGGAAGCCAGCTTGGCTGACAACAATGTGAAGGCGAGGCATTTGTTTTATTGACATTTTAAAAAACAATTTTGAATTTGGAGAACCTGCTGGATGCTGCTGGACCTCTCAGGAAATATATATATATATATATATATATATATATATATATATATATATATATATATATATATATATATATATATATATATATATATATATATATATATATATATTATATAACAGGTCCTCCCGAGCGGACTGATCCATTTCCAGGAAGCCGAAACGTTTCCAGTGGAGAGTTGCGGAGACCGGGGGCTTACTGTGATATCCTGATATCTCTTAGCCCAAAGTCAGGAAGCTAACAACGCTCGCAGTAAAGAGTACTTGTTTTGGGCCCAAGCTCTCAACCGAATTGAACATCTGCCCTGCACGAAGAAACAAAATATAGATTAGGGGAAACTTATGTTTCAACCCGATTTTTGTCCTGTTTAACCAGTTCCATTATTATGTTGCATGTTCGTGTCTTGATGTTTTTGTCACTTTGGCCCTCTAAGGGAACACAAATATAAAGATGAGTGTATTGCGGGCTGCTCTTCACCTTCCGAAGCGAAACTTGTCCCTAAAGTCTGCTGTAATCTATTTTGGATATGCATACTAAAAGAAAAGTCCAGTCTCACACGGAGTATATTTTGTTGCTAAAGTGATAAAAGGGAAGGTGGCACCTTCATAACGTGATTTTAACTGAGATAGCCAAGTTGTAAAGCAAGTCAGAAAACCAGGTACTCAATATATCATTTGTCTTGGAACTCGAGATTTCCGTAGAAAAAGCTAAAACCTACCTGCAATGTACCCCTCTTGTACCTCTAGCAGCAGGCCACAGTTGTCATGGCCGTTGGTGTGACGACATATGCTGACGTCACGATGAGCATCAGGCAATTGAAGCCCTTGAAGCGATTCAAGTATAGTAGTGGTTGCCAGATCATGACATCATCCACAGGCTGATATTTATTGTTTTTCCTAGAGGAGTATTTTGAAAATCAAAATATTGAGCTTATTGTACTTTTTTCAGAGAAATCATGAGAGGTTTCATTATTTTTAGCTAAAAGTACGCCTCATTACACTAAATTTCAGGATTCGACCAAGGTGCCACATTCCCTTCAAAGGCAAAGGAAGCAAAACATTATAAATCGAAATTTTGCTAAGCACATTTTTTGGGCCTTGCCTACCGCTAACAATCGGCAAGTAAACACTTAAATCTGTATGCTATTTTTCTCAAAGTCAAAGTATACATGAGCTTTGAAAATACTTATGTCTATCGCTGCCCATGCATTAGTAATAATTTACATGTACATTTACCTTTAACACGCGCATTGACGGGGCGGGTACCCGCCCCCTCGGACTTTTCGGATATAACATAAAAACGGCGGCGCGTAGCGCCGCCGTACTTGGCATACCTTTTCCCTCATCATTTTTACAACTTTTTCAAAATTTTTAGGTTAGGTCATCTCAGGTCAGGTCATCAGTACAGGCCAAGTGACCTGACCTCAAAAAAGTTTAAGATAGCATAAGTCGGAACAGGGTGAACTTATCCGATTGAAACTCATATCACACAATGGCCCCACCGAGTTCTCTAAAATATGTTCTGGTATTTTTGATATCGATGATCTAAGGTCAGGTACGAGCCATGAAAAATGGTTCTAACTGAATAAATCAGTAATGAATAGAGATGGAACATTTATTTTAACTGCATTAGATTTGCCTTGTCATTGCGGTTCTAATGATATGCATTTTACTCAATTTGACCTTGACCTGACCTCAGGTCAGATCAAATCCTTGATTTGACCTAGCAAGGTCTATATATAATTCGATTCAGCTTGCTGCAAGGATTCATATAGTTCAAATCGTTTTGCTCTGTCTTTACTTGTTCAGATGTAATGACCGAAAAACTTCATTTACATGTTATCCATATGACGGCATGTTTTGACCTCTAGTAACCTTAAATGTGACCTGACAAAAAATGGTCCAAATATTTTCGATGGAGAAGTGGATGGGCTATCCAACGCCGTTTACCGTTTTTCGCTACCTAGCGTGGTTCTTGAGATCTTAGGGGCGGGTACCCGCCCTCTCCCCCTCGTCAAGGCGAAGTGGCTCAGACCCCCGTCAATGCGCGTGTTAAACGTCCCTCTAACACATTTCCTACTAACAAGATGGGCCCATTGGAGGTGCCCCTGCCCCTGGGACGAAAACAAAAACGTTCCGCCCCCAGTGCAGGTACTCGTTAAGAAAAAATATATGGTGACTAAAACCCGAATATTTCGAGCTATAACGTAAAGGGATTGACATTGTAGCTTCATATTTTCGCGGCATAAAATGGAAATATTTGTAAAACTTCATTGTGATGGAAGCAGACATAAACAGGCTGGATAGGCAATAAGAAAAAACTCTCGTTATACAAAGGTCAGATTAGTAATTCCAGAATCCCATAATAGTGAATCATGTGACCCACTTGAATGACAATGCAATGTTAGACAACCATGTAAGGTCTAGGTTAGATCTTACAGGCCGTCTATTAATTTCCTAACTCTTATCTTTGGTAATTTTTGACCCCCTCCCCATCCGCATTTAATGCTTTACCACGCGATTGGGTAACGTTTGTTTACGCCGTGGCTGACTCCCATTACCCCTCTTTCTTATTTGATTTAAGGACGGCCTCGTATATGCCTTTGGCAGGGGCGTAGCCAGGATTTCGCTCAGGGGAGGCGGCGGCCTGAAAAGGGTCCCTGCGACAGCGCCAAAAGGGCCCTAACGGGTAAAAAGGGCCCTGCTTGTTACAGAATAGAGTGCTGAAGAGGGCTTGAGAGGGCCCTTCTGGTATAAAATGTCAAATTTGGCCACAGAGCACAGTGCGGGCGAGCCGCGCTTCGCGCGGCTCGTGTCTTCAAGGGGCCCTTCGGGCCCTCGGGGAGGGGGCAGCTGTCCCTGCCGCCCCCCCTTGGCTACGCCCCTGGCCTTTGGAGAACATCAATACTGCCCTAGGCCAGGGCCTCTGACCTACGACTGATTGAAAAACTGATTGGGTGTTTGACTGAAAACTTAGAGGTGAAAAACTGAATGTGTAGATTACAAGGTTCCGCTGTCTGGGCCAGGGCCCCTAACCTGGGAAATTACGTCAACTGGATTGCAAAGACTTTGATTTATTTTGAAATGAGGTGGCCAGTAGAGGTCTGAATGGGATGAAACATTGGATGCAAATGACGGAGATCGGATAGAATGTGACGGGGTGGACAATTTTTTCTAGGATTTATTCGGGATAGAAGAAGGGGATACCTTTTCCTGATAATTTCACCGGGAAAAAATGAAAAGACGCGTTACGGTATTATCATGATATACTTTTTCCAGGACAGAAAGGCATCGGGCCGACAAAAGTGGGACAAAATAGGATGGATGCTAAAAACTTGTCCCATAATGACCTCCAGTGGCATGGCATGGGTCGGCTGGCGGGCTGCTAACTGACGCAATAGCGTTGCCCATCCACAGTCGTGATTGGCCCGTCATTGGTTACTCGTAGCCTTGGTCCATCCCAGTGGACAGTCGTATGAGCTGCAACGGCTTTCTCACTTGGAGAAATAAACACCTTTACCGAAGGGAGTTTGCCCTTGGAGAAATATAAGGCCCACCTCTGCTCCAGTTGCACTGGCATCCCCTGTTTCTACGGCCAGTCTTAATCTGGCCTTGCCCGCAGTGGTTGTTCTTCACGTGAAAGATCGTAATGCCTGTAATGCACATCATACTACAGTTTGCAAGCGACGTGTCTTGTGTGTAGCACAGGTGAATGAACGAATGGCCTGCCATCTGTCGTTGAAGAAACATAGTATAAGTTCCAACGGGCCGTGTCAACTGGCGCATGTGTCGACGGAAAGCACCCTTAACTACGCGGGTGGGGGGGGGGTACGAACATCAACACTGGGGAGCCCCTGAGACCAACACTCGGGGGGGGGCTGCGATAACGAAATCAGGGAAACCCTGAGACCAGAACTGAGAGAGGAAGGGGGACTGAGATCAACAGTCGGAACCCTGAGGCTATTGATGGATCCAGGAACATATTTTTGAGGGGGCGAAACCAACATTTTTGGGAGCTAAATCGAGAAAAAATGCAAAAACAGTATTCTTTTAGAAAAAAACGACCAGAATTTGGACCTTTGGAAGGAGGGCCAAAAGATACTATTTAGGTTGTGATGGGACCACGGCCCCTTTGTCCCCCCTGGACCCGCCAGTGCCTAAGACCAACAATCAGAAGCTCCTGGGACTAGCACTCCAGGGCCAGGAGACCAGCATTTGACGGCCCTGAAACCAGCATTCGGGAGCCCGTGAGACCAACAATGGTATGTTGCGGGAACGGAGGCCCTTTCCAGTGCTTAATGTCGACCCAGGAGGGGTTCGCGGAACCCACGGACCACCGTGACTACGCCACTGATCTGAACTGTCGATGGAAGAATGTGACTCCCTGAGCTGGTCAGGGCCCCTTAAGTGGGTATAATGCCTCATGGCAGTTGATCTAGTCGCCCTCGTCTGATGCAGATGCACCTGCGATGGTATTCGACTCCCTGAAGTGGGAATTCCCAGAGTCCTCGAGCTGGTTCAGGGCCCCTTAGCTGAAGTGGGTACCCTGGGTTGGTGTTTCGTAGGGCCGCTGCCTTAGAATTGCGTTTCTTGCTTTTATTTAGTGGCACCTGAGGTGCTCTCGGCCCATGAGTAGATATGGAGCCCCTTGAACTGGTATGTGGCCATTTTAGCTGGATTTGGAAACCTTGATTCGGTTTGCGGTCCCTGAGTTGACCTCGGGCCCCTGGAATGGTATGACCTCCCCCAGTTGGTGTTGGACCCCTTAGCTAGTCTGGGGCCCTTTAGGTGGTCGGTAGATACGCAGGTTGCACATTTCCATTTATTTGGAATGATGCATAGGTTTGCAAAGAATAAGCACAGCTTGATCAGTGAAAAAAACCGAATGTTAGGAGACAATAACATATATCACACCGACGCAAAGATCAGTCAGTATTAATTCCTGCACTCTAGTCGGGCCCCCTGGGTGGTCTAAGCCCCTGAGTTGCCTGAGGCTTGCTGAGCTGGTCTAGGCTCGTAACACAGTAAGGGCCCCATTAAATGGTCTTGCGCCTCCTGAGGCAGAATTTCGCACGGTGGCTTCTGAGCTTTTCTGGAGGTACCCTGAGGGGGTATCATAGAGAGGACTTAGACCTTGTATCTTGGCCTCAAACTGGTAAGGACGCCCAATTAGGAATTTCGCAGGGATTCCTGAGCTGGGTTAGGGGCCGTAACTGACCTGAGGTACGAGTACCCTGAGAAGGCATTACGCAGGAGGCTTGACTTGGTCCGCACAATAGATGGCTTGAAAACCCTGAGCTGGGAATGACTCCAAGGTGGTAATGGGCCAGTCAGAATTGTATGAGCTCCCTTAGCTATTCAGGGCCCCTGCACTGATCTAGGGTCCCCTGAGATAATCGTGACGCCCTAGCTGGTCTTGCACATGATGTGGGTCTGGTGCTCCCTGAGTTGGTCATGGGCCACTGAGTTTGTGTTGAACTCCCAAAAAATAATTTTTGGGACTTATCGATGCACCAACTGACAGTGTCATATGGCGTCACCAACTTTTTCCCCATTGGACGAGTTTCTCGGGAGCCAGCTTGCTCCTTGTACAGGAAAGCTGCAAGGCTTTGAACCCGGGTCGGCCGTGTGGAAGCTAGCTGCGTTGATCACTTCACTACGGTGTTAAACGACGTATTGAAGCCCTTAAACTGGTCTAAACACATTTAGCTGCCCACGGGCCCCTGAGATGGTAATTGTGTAGGGACTTCTGCCTTGGTTTTGAGGACCCATAGCTGGTGTAGGGCCCCTGAGAGAAAAATTGGGTCTATATCCACAGTTAGGGCTCGCAGGGAATTTGTAGCTGTAACTGGTGTGCTCGTGGGAGGCCCGTGCATCGTTATTCGTCATTATGCCAGTATCGGGCACAACGTGATAGGCCCTCGCGTGAGAAGTGAGAGACCTATCAAACAAACAGTGGAGCGACCAGGATTTCATTTGTGGAGCAGGTTTTGAGAGTTTGCCTCCTTCCCTATGTGTGCCTTATCCCCATATAGGTACTTGAAAGACTGCAAAAAACATGCGCTTATTTTAGGGTATGCCCCCTGTTGTGATGCGAGTTTTTTTACAGTTCTAGATTTGAAACTCTATTTATTTTCTATTATTATCTATTTTTATGTATCTATTATTTTTTATTTATTATCTAGCTTTAGATGTATCTAGTAGTGATTTAGTCTTCACCTGTATGCGCTCCCCCGGTGTTGATAAAGGTAAAAACCTATTCATTATGTGTAGGTACAAACATGTACAAAGTCTGTCGCATTGAGATAAAGTCTTTCTGTATACTTGCGTCGGGAAATGGTGTCAGTTTTCAACGAGCTATTCTGTCATGCCTCTTCCGCATTACCAGAGCTAACATACAAATTGAGAGTTTAGACCCCTGAGGCTAGCTCTTGTGGGCCTCCAGAGATTGAAACCGGGGGCTCACAAGACAAAATAATTGAGGCCCTTTCGATACCAATTCTGGGGGTCCTGACACCAACTCTTGGGCCCCCTGAACAACTCAAGGGCCCCCGAGACCGACTCTGGGGGAGGGGCAAGACCAGCTCTTGGGCTGCCCTCTGAGATGCCTCTGGCTGGGGCCCCCAAGACCGACTCTGGGGTCCCTGATACTAACTCTTGAGGGCCCTCTGAGACCAACTCTTGGGACTCCGATATCAACTTGGGGGCGCCCGAGACCGAATGTGGGGGCCCCGAGACTAAATCTTGGGGGCCTCCGAGATCAACTAAAGAGGCCTCTAAAACGTGTCCTCTGAATCCTGTGTCTACGCCCTACCCTCAATGTCAATTAACTTGTCACTGATGTGTCGTGCGTGCCCACAATAGGCTTTTTGTGTGCCTTACATCCAATGTGTGACCCCAACCCTGTGTGTTCCCTCCTGCAGTTTTCAGGTACATATGCATGCTAGCTAAATGTTCTCTATATGCCCCTAATAGTGAATATGTGTTCCCGTCAGTCTTTTTGCTATAGGAATATATCTTTTTAGCTTTTGATGCGTGAAATCTACACATTTTATTTTGGATATATCTTTTCCTTTTTTCCTCAAAGTGTGCCGCCGTGGTCACCCCTGAAGTTTCGAGGGCATGACTCCCTACCCCCTTGGTTGGGCTACTGCAAATAAACATCGTGCCCTTTTTAGGCTCATGTATGCCATTTTCAAAAAACTGTTCGCCACTAAAAAATAATTTAAGAAATCCGCTGCTCTGGTAACCTTATTATTGGTTTGATCTCAAAATAGCTGGCAGCGTACGGATTCGTCCTTCCAACAGTTTTCGGATTATGTTTAACACGCGCACTGAAGGGGGTGCCTCGGAGGTCCCCTCCCCTCCCCACCCATCTTTCCTAGGTGGCCGGAGAACCACATATAGCCAGAAAACGATACTTGGCCATATTTGAACGAATTTAACGGCGCGTTGTTTGGTGAAGAAAATTAGAAAGTTTTTGACGTATAGGCTTTCGAAATCAGACCTACATTTTGAGATCGCCACAATCACGCGGTCGGACCACTTCCCCTTCATTGGAGACTGAGTGGTGACGTCATAAAACCATATAGCCGGGATGATATCTCGAAGCCACCTCACATAAAAGTCAAGGGCAAAGTTCACACGTCAATATCATATTAGCACTTTCAAGCTCATTGACCCCAGTGCTTCCAGTCAAATGGTGTCTTCCGGTCTGACGTATATTATGCTATGACGTCATAGTTGGGGTAACACAATGTAAAGGTCAAGGCCAAACGTTAATGTCAAAGTTCATGGGTAAAGGTCAATCCTCTTTCCCGCCAAACAATTGTTATAGTGCTAGTTATACATAGTGTGCATTATAGGTGGAAGATATACCATATTGCATAGGCGGATCCAGGGGGCAAAGGGGGCACGAACCCAGGGGCGCCGCCATGGAATTTTACAGGGGGACGGACTGGTGCTGACCGGGGAGGCGAATTTTGAGCATATTCGGTACCTGACAGCATTAGTGACGATTGACCGAAACATTTTGGAGGGACGTCCCCCTGGTTGGCCAACAGGCGGGACGCGTCCCCCGTCCCCCCGCTTTCGGTGCCCATGCATGTGTCGCCCCCCATCGACCCTCGGCGCCCCTGAAATGGTCACGGCGCCCCCTGAAAGGTCGATGGTGCCCCCTGGAATGTCGCTTCCCACCCCCCCCCCAGGATGCGAAAATCGGCGCCCACCGATAGGATTTGGCGCCCACTTGATATGTTTTGCCGGTAAAAAGTGGCGCCCCCTGTTCCGGATGGTGCCCCCCATCGGCAATCCTGGATCCGCCTATGCCATATTGTGACTTCACAGGTCAATGAGCTTGGGTAACCTAGATCCTTAAGTTGTTTGATTTTGTGTGAACTTCCCTCTATGAGCCCCGGTGCGCGTTTAGCTTATTTCCGTCTTTTCCCCGCAAAATCACGACATCTACCAATAGGTCCACAGCACGGCTAGGGTTTGACTTTTATGACCTCGTTTGACCTTACAGATACTGACCTAGGTCAATGAAAATCGGCGATGATGTAGATCAACATCACCCCCACCCACTCTCAAACCCGCGTTTTTCTACGTCTCTTAATTTCCGAGATCTTAGGGGTAGGTACTACCAGCCCCCTCTCCAGCGCGCTTAGTGCCAGACACCTCTTCAGTGTGGGTGTTAAATCCTGATCCTGTTCTGCTAGAAGAAGAGTTACATCATGGTTTCGTCGGCCTCATTTTGAAGAAGAAAATTTCCTTACATTGCTTTAGAAATAACGTCACTACTAGATGACCTGACGCGACCCCATACCGATTTTCGGTCAAAAGTTGTCAAATGGGCCATCTGAGAGGTGGGCAAGGTGACGCGTCTCTCATCCAAAGCGGCTCGGAATAACTAAAAAAAATCCGACAGGTTCCGATCGCGCCCAGGGGCAATGAAGGCTTAAAGCGGGATAGTGGTATCGTGCCTGTAGTGTCGTATCCCAATGACATCAATGCATTAACCTCCTCCACAAGTAGGTGAGCTTAAAAATCCGACTTTGCGCCCTATATTTTAGTCTGAAATTTTGTTTCATTGTCCAACTAGCAATGGGCGCTATATAACCACTGAGGTTGGTGCGCCCTTAAGCCCCAATAATCAATCAATCCAACTAGCAAAGGATGATGCCAATTTACAGACATATGAAGGGCCTGATAGGTAACATAAAATGAAGGTGGAAGAGAAAAACTTAAAAAAACTAGAACAGCTGTATCCAAAAGCTCATGAGCCTCCCCACTCTCTTCTACTTTGTCTATTATTCGCGGCCCTTTTGCACGCTCAGCTGCCGAATTTCCCGATCCTGATCCCTATTTCCCTCTCCTTTGAAGAGAACCATTCTGCCTGGAGTCATCTAACCCAACCAAGAAAAACAGACCGCGAGTTCCGTCGCTGTTATGCACCCTTTCCCACACACCCCTCCAAAGGCCCCTCAGCGCCAATCAGCCTTAGGCTAGCCCCGCCGCCCCTGTGCGATGCGGCCGACAGCCTGGGGGCTGGTGTGCAGGTGAGAACCAGAGTTTGTTTGCGCGGCACACGAGTCACAGAACGATGCGGCCGGCCGATCTCGCCGACCCCCGTCACCGGCGCCGCGGCCGGCCGTTACCCCAACCGCCAGCTGCCCCGCCGGTACGTGCTCTGACATTGATGTAGACTCACATGTGCCACATTCGATCTCGGATAGAGAACAGGGCCCTCATACAAGAAAACTGTGCTGATCGAGTCACGAAGGGTTCATCCATGCGCAATGTGGCCGACATTGGCCGTCGCAGATTGCGCCAAAACCAGTTGTTGGGAAGTGCCAATGTCGAAGAGTGTACCGCTAACATTTGGCGTCGGCGGATGGTGGCCTCCCCCGCGGCCGCCAAGTGGACTCGCCTGAATGCGGAGAATCGCCGCCCCGGCTCGGCGGCAGCCGTGGCGCGGCATGGCCAGGCGGCTCGGCTGAGCACAGAAACAGGCGGTCGGATTTCTCCCGCGCGCGCTCCCCGTCCGCCCCGTCGCCGCTCACAGCCGACACCATTATCCCCTCTACCTCACACCCATGTGCGTAGGAAAAGGCAGGCCTCAGTTTTTCATCCTCAGTTTTCGTCGAAACAATGCATGATTTCATCCAAACTGAAACGAATCAAACAAAATTATAATCGTTAATGGGGGAAAGGCAACAAGAAGCCCCAATCCGATGAGATTTTATTTGTAGAGAGTAAAGTGTGTTGCCAGGAGAAGGTTGAAGATTCACTAACTCTCTCACTTTAGTGTCGAAAGCGACGCTTATACTCATACCCACCTACCGCCGCCCAGCCCCGCCGGGTCCGCTTTCGTGTTCCCGTAATGATACCTAGCCACACACGTGGGGGTCGGTGTGCGGAGGCGCGTCACACCGTCCTGCACCTGTCACTCTTCGTTAGAACCGGCCCGGGTCAGCCCTGCAGAGCGCTCAGTGGCTGCTGCGGATTTCCAGCGCAGGGACCCCAGCCGACGCTTTCCATAGCGAAGCGGAAACCGTATAGAAAGCTGGCGAGTCGGCCTGGTGGCGTTCCGAGCTCAGTACAGCCAGCCGCCGTAGCCCGGCCGTGCTCCAAATAATTCATCGCCAGGAGTGCGGCCAAGCCCCCAGGCAGGCTGCAGTGACTGTCGGCGGGGCTGGGAGACAGGGGAGGGAGCTGCGCTGCCACAGCTCTGGCGCTGGGTGATTTGTGCGAGCATGTTGGTTACGTAATCCGAGCCGGACCGTGTAAAAGTAGACACCGGTGTTGCGGGTCGGACGTGTGAACCGGATCGGAATTCGGCTACCGGTGGAAGCCCAGTGCTGGGGTCTGAAAGAGAACCGCGCAGCGGAGGGGTTATGCATGGGGGTGTAGCTTTGTGGACAAATTTAGAGGTCTAGCCGGCTCATGCAATTTGATTGATATGTTGAGGCGATGAAAAGCATTAAAATATGGTTCTTGTCAGGGATGCGGAGCCGAGATAATTTTGGACGGCTCCGGCTCCGGCTCCGGTCCGGGGTTATGATTTCGACTCCAGCTCCGGCCCCGGCTCCGGGTTCAAGTGTCCTAACGGCTCCGGCTCCGGGCAAAATAGTCGGCTCCGACCGGCTCCGGCTCCGGCTCCGGCAATGTACCTATATCCAAAATGTGATCGAAATGTTCTCAAGGGCGTGAAAATCCATCAGATACAAAGTGATTATGTATTTGTACGAATGAAAAATGGCGACTGGATGAACGAACGCTCTTGACCAGATGCCAAAGGCCAGTGAACCTCAAAACTGGACCAACCTACACTGCAGTGTATTCGTATGGCAACCTGCACTGCACTGTTATGGCAAACAGACATATGGGGCAGACATAACCCGCAAACCAACATAAAAAATTAAAGATACAACGATCAAGTAAAGCTTGAACGGCCCGCAAAGAAAAATTTCGATGAGCTAACAGTGTTCAACATCGAAAAACACATCAGATAGGCTGATGGCCTAATTCCTTTTCCAGAAAAATCGAAACCAACCACCCTACTGCCCACTGCCCAGGGCCCAGCAGCTGGTTCGCTCACTGCACCACCCAATCACGATTGGAGGGGAGCAGCAACATTGCCTCCAATATGTTTGCTCTTAGCCTGGACCTAAGATCAGTAAGCAGTAGCTTCATCGCAAAACATGATAACACTATTTACACGGCCGTTGCTACGGCGTCGCTGATGACGTCACTGAAACCATGTGCGTGTCAACTCGCCGTCCAGAATGGGCGGCAAATTCGGGATGTTGATTTTCTAACGGATGTGATGGGTAGGTTTGAGGCACGGTTGCAACGAAACTTAGGTTTTTGGATAGATAAATGTTTGGAGAATAATTTAAGAAACAAGAACCATACACTTTCATAACCAAGGGCGGACACAGAACCGGGTTTTTTGGGAGGAAAACCCAAATCTACTTCTCCCCCTTTCGGGGGGGAGGACGGGACGTGCGATTTCAGTTCTCGACAGACCTAGTATAAACTACTTCTCCGAGTACATGATAGCTCTCCTCGGGGGGGGTGGGAGCAAAGATTTTATTGCTCGACAGACCTAGTGCAAACACCTTTTTCAAAAATTTTATTCGGCCTTTGGAGGGGCAAAAAGATAGTCTGGCCCACCTTCCAGGGCTTTTGGGGGGCCATGGCCGGAATGACCTCCCCCTGTGTCTGCCAACAGGGGTGGATGCAGGCCAATGGTATGGGGTAGATCGTAAAAAAACAAATGGTTTTTTAACAAAACGGCAAAAAACGCCAAAATTGGGGGATTTGGGGCAAATGCCTTTGTCCCCTCCCCATGGATCCGCCAGTGTCCGCCAATGCTTTCATTTGTTGCCAACTTCTGCCCATGCTAAATGGCCGGAGCGTATCCCCTGCCCGAGAGTGAGACCGTCTACGAAACACCCTAGTTGCAATATTTCACTTATCTCGATATACATAACATATTGAGAAAATGTAGTATTTCAGGTAAATAAATGAGTTTCCATGCGACATCTCACGAGGTAAAATGTGACGATTTCACGTTTGATTTTTGGTAATTTTAGAGCTCTTTGGGAGCCGGAGCCGGACCCGTTCTGACTGCTCCGGCTCCCGCCCGGCCCGATCAAAAGTGTTTCGGCGGCTCCGGCTCCGGCTCCGGGCAGAATGGTCGGCTCCGGCTCCGGCTCTGCATCCCTAGTTCTTGTATATCTTGAGACTCTGTATGGCCTAAAAAGATCAGTTTTTGAACAGAAGATGAGGACGAATATCCGTAGCTGTTTGGGCTTATGTCCCTCGATTTTTAATATGAGTAGTTTGGTGGCAGTGGCGGATCCAGGACTTCATTTCGGGCTGGGACTAGGGGACTCTGACCTCCCTAGCCATTGCTTCGGAACATCTTCCGGCTATGCATTAACTATAGGCACTCGGACATTTCGGGGACGGGGGCTTGAGCTCCCTGGCCCCCTTGTATCCGTCACCGGTTGGTAGTAGGGGAGAGTGGGGAACATGGGACGCAGGAGAAGTGGACACGCCTATTTTTAATCTAGGAGTAAGCCAAAATTTTAATTTTTCGTTGATTCCCGCACTATACGTGCCGTTGCACATCACTAGGAGAAAGCTTCCTTTCCGGCGGGTGCTGGAAGCGGAGGTGAGTGTTCCTTAAAAAGTTAATTTTTTACGTTTTCCTGAGTGGATTTTCTGCTAAATATGTTACCGAAAAATTGGCTATTTTGGTCCACTAAAGCTGCTGTCGTATTCTCCATCGATCTGTACCAGCCTCGAATAACGAAAGGGGTTTTAATTTTACTGACATCGCAATTCTGAAAAAATTGCGGGGTCGGGAGAACTGGGACAAGTTGTCCCACTTCTCCCCTTGCTGTCCCACTTCTCCTTGTACTGTACTTTGACTGATTGTACCTATATATTTGTACTTTGATGGAAATATGGTTGTGTCGGATTTTTATAGAGTGATTCTGGTAGTCAGCTTGTTTTTCTTCTTTCGTGGCTTATAAATCGAGATCAGAATAAAGACCATAAGTTCAATATGGCGGAATTATCTATAAAAACAGCATTTCATCCATGCAAGCCCCAGGGGCGAATCCAAGTGGGGGGGATGGGACGATGGCCCCCTTGGACCGACCTTATGCACTGGAAAGAAATTCCCCCAACTTCAGCCGCCCCCCGCAGGAGGGGCGGCTCTACCCTGCCCCGCAAATTGTCTTCCAAATGCCACCCAAATTTAGTGTAGTCGGGCCCCTTGTAGTCCACTCAAAGCATCTGAGTCTGCGACCAGGCCCCTCAGAATTATCCCAGGCCCACTATCGAAGCCGAGACCATATTATAACCCGTTGCAGAGCATTCCCCTGTATTTCACCCGGACTCCCTGTGGCTAACCGGGCCCCTGCGGTTAACCCGGGCCTCATGTGGCTATCTGAGCACCCTAACATGCCTCCAGGCCCCTTGTAGTCTACTTAGAACCTCTGAGTCTGCGACCGGACCCCCAGAATTATCCCGCACCTACTGCTACCGAAGCCGGGCCCTTATTCTCAGCCTTTGCAGAGAATTCCCCTGTAATCACCCCGGGTCATTTGTGACCACAGCCGGGCTCCCTGCGGTTGACCTAGACCTCATGTGGCTATCCGGGTACCCTAACATGCATCCAGGCCCCTTGCAGTCCACTTGAAGCTCTGAGTCTGCGACCGGGTCCTTCAGAGTTATCCCGGGCCCACTGCTACCGAAGCCGGATCACTATTCACAGCCGTTGCAGAGAAATCCCCCTGTAATCCAGCCGGGCCCTTTGTGACCACAGCCTGACTGCCTGCGGTTCACCCAGACCTCCTGTGGCTATCTGGGCCTCCTGAAATGCTTCCGGAGCGCCTGTGGTTCACTGGGACCTATGTGTCCGCGACGGGCCCCGTCACGGTGGCCTCAGACATACTGTGGCCGAAGGCAGTCTCCTATTTCCAGCATGCATGCCTCCCCGTGGTCTACCTGGGCCTTCGGTGGCTACTGTCGGTCCCTGCCTTGCTTGTGGGTTCCCTTTGGTCTTGGCCCCTTTGTAGCTGTAACTTTGGGCCCGGGTTGGGAGTAGTAGGTATAGTATCCTAAAATCTTAATTCACGCAGGCCAAGAATATTGTATGCGGGCTAAGATGGTCCTGATCAATGATCCTAGTCAAAATTTGCCCAGTCCATGGATTTGTGGAGATCCAGTCCAATGATGAGTGGACATCAGCGATTTTAGGGCCAGTTCATAATTTTGGGGCTACTACAGTTCTTGGAATTATTTACCCCCAAAACGGAGGTTGACGTTTTCTTGCTCGCCGATGCATCTTCATATGTACGTTTTTTTATTAAAAAGATTATAATTTGCACAATCGGACCCCCACAGCTATTTCGGGCTTCTTTTGAGGAGGCTGGGCCCCTGTACGGGTTCGCCTTCCCTTGGGAAATTGCTGGATCTGCTCCTAGCCAACACCTATATACTATGTAGCTGCCCTATCCTACATGCAAACCTGGAGAATTAACAGATCCATATAACAACGTCCCGTACGATACGTCACCGCAACAACAAAAAGTTTTTTTTTCAAAGGTGTGTATAATAAAGAATACCTACATTTTTCAAATATATCGCGCAGACAACCAATTATAGCTTCTACAGTTTATTTTCAAAAGGTATCATATAGATGCTACACTTTCTAAGATTTAGACATGATTCTTCAGTAGTCCCACCTCTCCCCTTTGTGTCCCACTTCTGAACACCCATTGTCCCAGTTCTCCTGCAGCTGTCCCAGTTCTCACTAACCATAGACTTCTACAAAAACTTAATTTTTCACAATTCTACTCTGTTTACGCCCTAAAAGACACATACATCCATAACCAAATGTTTCTTCCACCACGTGATGCTTATACAATCTACCAGAAACGCTTAATCAAATTTATATAATTTTTAAACTTACCGCTTGTTTAATGTCCCAGTTCTCCCCACTCTCCCCATATATATATATATATATATATATATATATATATATATATATATATATATATATATATATATATATATATATATATATATATGGATGTATGCAATTGATGCTTACCATTATTGGAAGAAACTATTTTAATGGTTCATTAAATGAAACGTCTCCTAAATAGGCACCACCTAGAACCGTTTGCTATGATATTTCCTTGCACTTCCTTAGGCTGAATTCGGGTCCTGTGATATGTTTTGAGATTGTTCACACTAGAAGGATGCAGGAAAAATTATATTGGCTGATTTTCACTTCGTTCAGATCAAAGTCTTTCCGTTTCCAGGCCCGAGGAATTAATAAAGGCCTGATGGATCGAACCTCCCTAGAATGATATTCCCTCCCTTGAATGATGCCCACTCTTCGGAATATCATGCAATAGTTTAATTCAATAGTTTAGCGTTTCGAATTCCGTATTATCAGTAACGGATAGGCTACCAATTGAGGAATACAAAAATCATGTAAGCAAAGTTCAAGCTAAGAAAATATCTGCGATCGTGGAGCGGTAATTTTTCTATCGCACTAACTCTAACAAGTGCGATCACCTCTTCTTTATCCTGAACCTATCACTGGAAATTGCCTAGGAAAATTGAGGATTTTAGCAGCTGATGAATATACCTGATAAAGGAATTCGAGACGACTATTTCCTCTGGGCGAGCGCACTCCGATAACTTCATCGATAAGAGATATCACAATCATTACCGACAAAAACGGTTCCCTGATCTGCAACTATTCTTAATCAAACTCTCGTTGTCAAAGGAGCCATATCGAAAAAATATCAAGTTATCTTTATCGAAGTTTGGATAGAATTATCGGGTGTCCACCACCGATCTCCCGGAGTAACAGCCAGCCCAACAAATTAAGTTCAATTCAGCGAAAGGAAATGCAGGGGCCCAAAAAGTCTTCAGTGTGTCACCACTGAAAAAGTCAAACCATAAATGTGTCACCAGACCAGACTGCAAAATGTGTCACGCTTTGGGTGATTAGGATATCAATGGATACTCCTGTACCTTCCCAGTTGTTGAAAAACATTACGAGCTCAAATTACGGGTGCCAGTTTCGGCAATTTGTTCCTCTGCTTGTCTGGAGGAAACATAACCACCAATTTTTGTCACCTCGCCCACCTTGAATTGTCACCATTTAGAATGACAAAATGGTACGTTTTTCCACCCCTGGAAACGGACATACATCAGGAGCGGGTCAAGCAGGAGAGGGGTCGAGGCACAGTCCCCAAACCACAAATTTAAATAAAAGAAACCTTTTCCAAAGCTTGGCCCTGATTCCACTCTCCCTTTCACCCAGTTTCAATGGACGTGCAATTTCCACATGCTGTCTATTAGCCCCTCATCCCGGTGGGGGGTGTTTGAACACCCCCTTCGGGTTTTTTCCGGCGGCACGAAAAAAAACGGCGGCGCGAAAAAACGGCGGCGCGAACCGCCGCCGTACTTGACACAGGGGGCGTAGCCAAGGGGGCGGCAGGGATAGCCACCCCCCCCCCTGAGGGCCCGAAGGGCCCCCTGAGGACACGATTCTGTGACAACGGGCCTTTTATCCATCAGGGCCTTTGGCACTGTTAGGGCCCTTCTCGGGGCGCCGCCCCTCCCCCTGGCAAATCATGGCTACGCCCCTGACTTGACACATCTTATCCTTGATCAATTCTGCAACTTTCCCCAAAAATTTTGAGGTTGGGTCATCTCAGGTCAGGTCACCAGTGCAGGTCAAGTGAGCTCACCTAAAAAAAATTTTAAGGTGGCATAAGTAAGAAATGGGTGATTCCATCGGATTGAATCTTATACCACATAATGGCCCACCGAGTCCTACAACATGTGTTCTGTGATTTTGTATATCAATGACCTAAGGTCAAGTACAGACCATGACCTCTCCATTGGAAATACATGGGAAAACAGACCCCTTTCCAGGTTCCTGTTGCAATTTTTGACCTGTGACCTCTGAGAGGTCATCTGGGGCTACTTAAGCAGTTTTCAGACTTGAGTAAAAAACTTTACATGAAATGGTGATACGGCTTTTATTTTGATATCATTGCTTTAGAATTGCTATTGCAAGTCGATTGATATGGATATTGACTGTGCTAGGTTAAGAACGGCCTTGACCTGACCTGAAGTCAAGTCATTTTGTGTTTTGACTTAGTATGGTGGTATTATACATCATTCAATTCTCCGTTCCGCGAGGAAGCGAAAGGTCTCTAAAAATTATTCTAACTCAACTCAGTCAGACGCTGGAGTCCAAAACTCTACTCGAAATGCCACTTTCCTTGACCTGTCATGACCTCAATATTGACCTGAGCCAAAAGTGACTGATATAGTGTCTTCATGAATTTGTATGAGCTATCCAACAGTTTTCGCTTTTTTCGCTACCTTGCATAGGGGCCGAGTTAGAGGGGAGTGTTCAAACACCCCCCACCAGGACGAAGGTGGCTCGGAGGCCCACCGGGGTGCGGGTTGACCCCTGATATCGTATGTATAGGAGCTATGAAAAAGTCTGACCTACAACCTAAATAACTGCAGGGAGAAATTGCAGCACCTACCGAGGCCAATTTGGGAATAAGCTCAGTCATTTTTCTCTCTACAAGACTTGATGTTGGTAAAGAATTGACGACAGCAATGATGTCGACAATAAGAAGAGCTCACACCACGTGGGTATTATTCTTGTTGTACTCCAGGCTATTGTTTTGGGGAAATCTTTCGGCAGCAAGCGTGGTCTCAGCTGTGGTCCTAAGTGCCAGCAGTCACTAACGGATCCAGAGGGGGGGCAAGAGGGTATGGCCCCTCCAAAATGGCAAAATTTTGGCCGATTTTCCTCAAAAGCACTATGATTTTACAATTTTTCCCGAGTTCCCCCTCCCCAAAAACGGCACTCCTGCGTTCGCCAGTGCCAGCAGTCTAATTTTCATAGTTACCCCCGCCACTTAAATATGGCAGGTAGTTTTGTTGAACCTCCAGATCACTAAAGTAATGGTTTACCCTCTGAGATCTTTCTCCAAATTAATTGTTGCTGTAGGGGATCTCTTTAGGTTTGTGACACTCCCTGTCGTATTTGATTGTAATGCTGACGTTAGATCCATTTTGAGCATCACTTACCGTCTTAGGGATACTTTGCTAAGTTTAGGGATGCTTTCCAAACCTTAATTGGTGCTCGCGCGCCCCTAAAAGTATATAGGTTCATTGTATGTATCATCATGTATCGTAAATGTTTGTGTTATGCTGAGCAAACTGCAATGCAGCTTTGTGTTTCACTTTCACCCTTGATCTGAAACGAATGATGTATGTTTTGTATCACAGATGTATATAAAAAACATGGATTAGAGTGGAATATGAAAAATATCATTTGAAATGGACAAATAAATGGACCCATTGAGTGGGGAAAAGCAGAAAAAGTATATAGGTTCACACCTCTGGTTATACACCGAGGGATGATCAGGGACCAAGGTTTTTGTAAAGTAGGGCTTTATTTGTTACTTCCATCTCCTCCCATTGATCCCTAGCCCTTCTTATTTTCCTCCCCTGGGAACGCCTCTGATCATATGCAGATACGCTGCTCGTTTGGGACTATTTTTTGTGTCTGTCTGCGTTTATCAATTTGTATTTGTCAAGAACAGATGCGTTACAAATGAGTGAAGTTGTTTCTGATTTTCTGAAATTTGCCCTCCTTATTCCTAAAAAGATCAAAGAGCATGCAAAAATTTCAAATGTAATTCGAGACGAAGCAGTGGTGTTTATCATTTAAGAGAATGTGGCACCTTTATAATGGGGCTTGAACTGAGATAGCCATGTTGTAGAGCATGCCGAGAAACTACTCCATTGATATTTTGTGTCCCAGTGCTTACTGATCGCGGAGAAAGTTAAACACTCACCGTCTATTGCCCCCTTCCTCCCCGGGTGGTCACGTGGTATAAGGTGACCTTGGGAACGTGACGTCATGCGTGAAGATTAAGGACTCAAACTGCGCTGCGAAGACACATATGTCTTGTTTGGACCTCTTTAAAACCTACGTGCTAAACGTTCATTTGGTAACGACGACCATAATTGCCTATAACTGTCTTCAATAACTAGAATTGAAACGTGAAATATGTTTTAAATGACAGCAGGAACAACAAACATTGCTGTCAGGCTGGTTTGTAACTAGGACCGGGGCAAAGGCACCCCCCAAACGGAAAACCGGGCAAAACATGTTTTGCCCCCAAAGCGACGACCTCCTTCCCCCGACTCCTTTTAGCTTGTAAGCAAAATTTTTTGCTTCAACTCTCAACTTCAAACAGAATTAGAAAGTTCAGTAAATATGGGGCTTGATAGGAAAAAATGTATCTGAGCCCATATTTCTCACCCGTGACTTTTTTGCTTTCGTCTCCAGTTCCCAAAATCCTACCGAAAAGGCATATTGTAGCGCAATTTTCACTGCGCGACGTTTTTGCTTTCGACTTGGTTTGCCCCTCCCAAACCAACCGGCTAGATCCGCCACTGTTTGTAACAATAGTCTCTTTCAGCTTAAAAACGCTCCATTTGTGTTCATATTCATTTGAGGTTAAGTCAAACTGATCCAACGTGTCACACAGCATTAGCAGGTCGAGAAATGAGACGCATGACGATAGCATTGCAGACTTAGCCTGTTCAAATTTTCGGCAGAAACACGACGCTTACAAGTTCGAAATCCGGTGACTGCCACCCATGGTGACAGTGGCGGATACAAGGGGCCTAGAGGGGCTCAAGCCCCCCCCCCCCCCAAAATATATATATATATATATAATATATATATTGAGTGCCTATTGTTAATGCATAGGTGCAGGCTGATCCGAGGGCAATGGAGGGTAAGGTTCAAAACCCTAGCCCTCCCCCAAAACGAAGTCCTGGATCCGCCACTGCGTGACGATTTAGGCTAAACTGATAAACCGCCATGTAAAGCGGTTTGCCGGCAGCCGCAGCGCCTTGCACAAGGCACAAGCTCTTGCCTCTCTCCCTCTTGGCGACCTTGACCTCAGTCTGGTGGCTATCCGACTTCTACAGTTCTCTGGCTGTTCTGGACATGATTTGTATGCAGTGTTAGAGCACCATGGCAGCACCCTGACCCGCCACTACACTGCCTTATGATGGAACCGGCCAGCGGCGCGCTGCTACTACATAAACGGTACTTCTACCATGGAAGTGCCGGCAGCAAAAGTGAAGAGGGCACCAGCGCACATGCCCTGTTATGCCGTCAGAAATGTGGCATGATACACATGCAGCGCAGCAACATCGTGATAGAACTTGAACTCCTATTAAGCTCCAAGTATTCATTGCCAAGTGTGTGTGTTTTGTGAAGCAGCATCTTGCAGGTTATATTGTGTTTATGTTTCTTCTTTTGCTAAATTTATGCTAAATTTGTGTGTAATCCATGAAAGTTTTATTCTGTGAACTTGTTGCAGTAGCTTATATACCTATGTTTTCGCAGTAAATAGGTCGTTGCTTGCATTGTGAATGAAGTCATGAGTGTTCCGGGAACAAGGTCGGTCTTGTCACGAATTTTAATGTCAAGCGAATTGTGTTGTGCTTTCTTCGTGATCTTTTGCCCCCAAAAACCGGGAGTAAGCGAATATCACTTTACGTCTTGGCTTTTGCGCCAGCATGTTCTAGAATTAGTGTGATTATTCTGCCTCTTATAGTTTTTGCGATATTGGTTTGAAACACATTAATAGAATTTGCTCATATTGTTTCATACGAGGGGCAAGTTGAGCCATCGAGTAAGGTAAGTCGAACAAGCTATCCGAAACTTTGAAATGATGAAAAAAAAAGTGAAACATAAAAACAGTTCTTCTTTATTTCAATCAGCGATGATAACAGCGCACGACTTACATAAATGTCTGCTTGAAATGTGCTAACGCAGGAATTATCTCATTAAATATTATTCTGAATCCCAGTTCTGGTAATGATATAAAAACACTCAACTTCGACCTCTGTTCAAAATGCACCAACGTAAGAACAATATTTGGAGCACAATTCTTAGCGACAGCTGTGGCACCGGTATTCATATGCAGCTCCATTTATTTTCCCATTGTTTGTTCTTCGTTAAACCCGCTCTTTAAGAAATAATATATTAAAATTGACGTTCAAGGAGACAATAGTAACATGGAAACGAGCTAAATTCGTAAAAACGTCCAATTATCGAAGCGAGAGACTTTTGTACTTGGAGAAAATTCGTATATGGAGCGCTTTCGATATATTGTATACACCTCCATCAGCAAGTCAACGGGAGTTAATATGAATGGTTTGCATTTCGGTAATAAAAGAGAGAAAATTAATCAAAATAAGGAGCTCTGCCCAGTGGCGGATCTAGCCGGTCGGTTTGGGAGGGGCAAACCAAAGTCACAAGTCGAAAAGCAAAAAAAAACATCACGCCGTGAAAGCTGCGCTACAATATCACTTGCCGGAAGAATTTTGGGCATTTGAAGCGAAAAGCAAAAAAAAAACGTCACGGGATGACAAATATGGGCTCGAGATACTTTTTCCAGTCCGAGGCCCAATAGTTACACTGAACTGAACTGGTTCTGTTTGAAGTTGAGAGTTGAAGCACCAAAATCTTGCTTATAAAATAAAAAGGAGTCGGGGGAAAAAGGAGGTCGATCACTTTGGAGGGGTTAGATTAGCACCAAAATCTTGTTTATAAAATAAAAAGGAGCCGGGGGAAAAAAGGAGGTCGATCACTTTGGGGGCAAAAACATAGTTTTGCCCCGAGCTTTTCCGTTTGGGGGGCAAATGTCTTCTTTGCCCCCGTTTGATCCGCCTCTGGCTCTGTCCTATGTAGACTAGACACATAACCTTGCATTTTAAGGATGTACAAATGGGGTAAAATAAACGCCAGTTGAAATAAAAGCGTGGAACCATACCACGGCAGAAAACAAAAAATAGAGTAACGTTACTAAGCAAGTTAATTAGAGCCAGAAAACAATTGCACCAGTAAAGGGACCCTAACCATACGAAACAAGCTAGGTATGTACATACATACATTGATTACACAATACAGAGATACTAGTTGGGGTTCAGCAAACAAGAGGGTGGGGACAAGGGTTTCACTTTAGTGAATGTGGATTATTTCTTAAACGTATACAATTTCTGCTGTACACACATCGCCACTGACGGTGGAACTGGGGGTGGAGAGGGGGCACCGGGGCACGGTACCCTCCCCTCTTGAATCAAATTTTAGCACTAACCCTATGTAATTGACTGGAAGGAAATGGGTAGAAAGGCCCATAGTGCCCCCTTAAATTCGTAAGTCTCGGCCGTTACTGCACACTGCAAAAGAATATGTTCATAAAACATCTCACAAAATACAAAGGATAGATGAAGTATTGTGGGCTTACAACAGGCACCAATCAAGTAAAGCTATCGATCAGGCAGTGTGTTGCTGGGGCTTCGACTCTGCTTAGCGTCGTCGGAAGGCTGGAATGGCCGTGTCTCGGTTGCCCAGAGACTGGATGGATGCAGACTCCAGTGGTAAAGAGTGGAGCCGACGTGACTCGGCTGCCAGTCCCCATGGGCTATAATCAAAATCGTGCAATAATAATGCAACCGGCTATATCAAAATTGTTGAAACGTTTTATCAACATATTATTTTGCAGTGCGTATGCGGCAGGATTGTTTTAGCGATAACCCTCACTCGCTAATGTGAAACCCCTGTCCCTCTCCTCTCGTTTACTGGACCCAACTCGTGTCATTGTGTTGCGTAATCAGTATGCCTAGTTTGTTTCGTATTGTTAATGTTCTTTTAATGCTGCATCAGTCTTCTGGTTCTGGTTAACCTCCTTAGTACCTTATGGATATTCTGTCTTTGCTTTTAACCACCACATTGTTACCTCCTTTTATTTCAACGAACGCTTATTTTCCGATTTCTAAATATTTAACATGGAAGGTTATGTGTCTAATTGTCATGAGGCAAAGCTCCTTATTTCTCTTAATTTTTTTCTTTCTTGACGGTGGACTGCGAAGCATCGATATTTACTTTCTTGGACTCGCTGATGGAGATATATACAATACATCGAAAGCCCTCCGTAAATGAATTATCTTCAATTTGAGGGAGTACCTCTCTTTCCATCATTGGTTTTGTTTTTAAGACTTTAACTTGTTTCGTGTTAGCATTGTCTCAGCAAGGAAATCAATTTAGATATGAAATATATTACTGAGTGAATTTAATAGGGAATAAATAAGGAAATATTTATGAGACTGCTTACGAATACAGTACCACAACTGTGATTCTGGTTCAACTGGTGTTCAAAATATTGTTCTTGCGTTTCTGCATTTTGAACACTTGAACACGTTAAAAAAACACTCGACCTGTGAGTCCAGTTTTTTACTTGCGAGATTAAAATCCAATATCGGACTTTCTGTGACCGCTGCACATAACAGTGAATTAATAAGTAGATAATTTAACAATAAAGAACTATGATTTAGTTATTTTGTACAGCCTTCCAGGGACGGCGGATTCCGAGGGGCAGGGTGTGCAGATGCACACCCTGAAAAATTGAGAGTGTGCAAAAGCATCCTTTTGCACACCCGGATTTGACTTGGTCCACGGAGGTGCCACCACCCCCCCTCAGATCTGGTCAGCGCCTTCCCCCCACGGCTTTGGCCGGCGCACCCGACCGGTCAAGAGAAAATGAAACCTAAGCACCGCCTACCTGAAATAGGTAGGACCCTCTATATGAAATAAAGACACTTTCACATAGGAATAGTGCCCCTGACATCAAATCTGCCCCACAGAGAGCAAATAGGCGCCCCCCCCAGGAGAGAAAAGGCGCGCCTCTGGGGATGGAGGCGTCCTCTGGGGAGGATGGCACCCCTAAAAATCTTGCCCACCCGCTTCAAAATGGAATCCGCCGTCCCTGCAACCTTCCTGCCTTGAACTTGTCGTTTTTTAGTGTGTTTACACGTTTTTCCTGCATAATCACGGCATTCCCAAAAAGTTCATCAGCATGGCTCAAGTTAGACTTCACCACCACGTTTGACGTTGAAAACATTCACATATATGTCAATAAAGGATGGCTTAAACGTACATCACCATACTGCCCCAAAACCCCAAAACGTATATGGCCTTGCCAGGCTGGTGCCCCCTTAAGCCCAAATAACTAACTAACTAACAAAACCCCAAACGGGCCTTTTTCTACTTCTCATGGTTTCTGAAATCTTTCCCGGGCACTCTAGGGTTGACACCATGGGACACTTCCTCTGCTGCGTGTTTTAGTAAAAGCTGTTGAACGAGCAATTTTGGTTAACTCGCTAATTATAACTGGCACAGTACGTTTTTCTGACGGTCAATTTGACTCCCTCACTAGGTTTATCTCTTGAAATAGAAACCCGAACTTATCGACAGCTCATTACTAGTGATCAGACGTCTAAAAATGTACCAATGTGTCCGACCTTCTCGAAACCATCGCTTTTGTCTCCCGCGCTATTGTCATTCATTTTTAAGTGTTTCTGTCTCCTGCGCCAGTAAAACCTCTTTTAGATTGCATATTCTATAGTTGGCAAATACATTTAAGCCTTTTATGTCTATTAATTTGCGTTATTTACAAGGAACACTGGGCCAATCAACTGTATCTTGCACACCAATCATCGTCACTCTAGATGCGTTATTTTCAGTAGTGGTAGCAGGCTTCTTTTATAAATTGATTAAAGGGAATTAGGATTTTCTCATAAAAATTATTTTCTGTCATATGTTTTGTTGCAAAATAACTGTTTTATGATATTAGTCATATCACTGAATCCACAAATCCGATGAACGTAGAAATTCTTGGTCCATCAAATCTTAGTCTGGCTTCAAATACCTACAACTGTATGCCTAAAGCAAACTGAAACACAACATTTTTGACAAATTACAACTTTAGTTGGGCTAAAAAGCATACAAGCAACAGTCTCGAAAATGTATGAGGCGGTCTCAAATTTGTGTCTCAAGTTTCAGATGAGGTGAAGAGACAAATCTCTATACATGATCCCAAAATAATGACTGGTATTATTTTCGGAGATACTTCAACCATCCCCCGAAGATCAGTGTATCCATTCAGTTTTTACTCTACCGGTGCGCTCCAGTCTCCCCCCCCCCAGCTGGATGTGGTTGGATGTTGGATGAAGTCTGGTAAGGAAGAGTAGGTGTTCCTGTGATTGGTGCTAGAAACGTGATTTGGTCTCACTGGCAGTTGGCTGCTCTTGGCTATTCTGTCTCCTACCCGGGCAGTCGAGTTGCACCTTTCTTAGACCTGCTTCAAAAATCAAGACGTGCAAGCAAAATAAAAGAATTATTTCTGTCATATGTTTTGTTGCAAAAGAACTGTTTTATGATATTAGTCATATCCCTGAATCCACAAATACGATGAACGTAGAAATTCCCCCTGTACATAAGCTTACCTGAACAACATCCCCATAAGCACCGCCGTGCTTGGCTTATGTATTTTTAGGCCTGTTTCTATTCTAATCTAACACAATACTTGAGTGAGGCTGCTTTCCAGTATGTAAGGTGCTTGGTTTATGCATTTTTAGGCCTGTTTCTGTTCTAATCTAACACAATACATGTGAGGCATTTAGTATGTAAGGTGCTGGCTTATAGGCCTGTTTCTATTCTAATCTAACACAATACTTGAGTGAGGCTGCTTTCCAGTATGTAAGGTCACGAGGCCAGGTCGATGGACCGTGAGACCCTTCTAAATCACAACATTATTCGAGTCCAGACACGACTTACTACGTTCCACGTATGCTTGTGACTAACTTTGATTTTTTCTAATAAAAGTAGTTGTTGATATTTAAGGACACACCAACTGCTAAGGTTATACGACATAGCCAACTCTCACCCTTTTCGGAGGGATTTGAGGCTCAGATCAACTTATTCAGACGCTCCGCCCGGACTTGAACCCGGGACCTGTGGCTCCCATGGAATCTGCTCTACCACTGCGTCACGCATCCCCCTTTGGATTATTGCCTCACAGGACTGGTATAGTAAATTGTCTGATGACAGGGAAAGGAATGCGTCCTCTCCGTCCCTTATTTGCTGATTACACCCATGCCAACTATACAGCCCGCACTAAACCTTCTAACAAAGTGGAGTGTACGGTTGTGCAGCTCAAAGCTCAGCAGTGTTTTGTAATGAATGTAGGAACAATACGTGCATGTTCTGAATGACCTGGAGGCGAAGGTCTCCGAAAGGGGATGGATGGCTTAGTGGATAGCATCAAAATCTCCCAAGCCACCGATCCCGGGCTCAAGTCCCCGCGAAGCCTCTGAGTAAGTCGATCTCATCCCCCGAATCCCTAATAACAGGGTGAGAGTTGGCGACACCTTTGCCTTTAACCTTTGCATTGGGTGCGTCGTTAAACCCCAACGTTCAAACACTCCGAAACCGAATATCATTCAAGGACTGTCGCCACGGGTATGTTTGCATCCCTACTTCCCAGCCGCCTTTCGTCCCGTATTAAACCAGTTGTGCTGTTTGTATTAAGCCGAGCTGATGCGGGAAATTAACAAACCCCAGCGCCCCGGCACCACAGCCAAGTTCCTGTCCAGCTTTCCCCGCGGTGGAATACAGTCCCATAATTGGCCCGCAACAGGCTCAACCTCCGTCACCTGAAAAACAAGACACTGTCAAGACCTGGCGGCCTAGTGGTGTCAATTGTGGGCACTTCCAAACCAATTACTAAACCGGGATTTATTTGCACACTGCCTCGGGTTCTGAGGAAATGTCGGATTGAATGTTGGAAGCTACAAATACACTATAAAGGAAGTATTTCCCCAGCTCATTATGGCAGAACCGACTAGGCGTGAATTAATTTGAGTTTTGGACCACCCGAGAACAGAATAAAGCGCACCCTAGCTCATTATCACGTCAGAGCCACGACCAAATGCACGGAGCGAGCCTAATTATATTTCTCAGAGTTTCTTGTTTATACCGCTGGCGTATGCCCTGACAGAAGCAGCGTGCGCATTAACCTTTGCCCCGGTGGGGGGTGTTTGAACACCCCCTCGGGTTTTTCGGGCGGCACGAAAAAACAGCGGCGCAAAGCGCCACCATACTTGGCACAACTTATCCTTGATCGATTCCGCAACTTTCCCCAAAATTTTGAGGTTGGCTCATCTCAGGTCAGGTCACCAGTGCATGTCAAGTGACCTCACCTCCAAAAATGTTTAAGGTGGCATAAGAAAGAAATAGTGAATCTATCAAATTGAAACGTATACCACATAATGACCCAACCGAGTGCTACAAAATATATTCCGGGATTTTTCATATCGATGACCTAAGGTCAAGTACGGACCATGGCTTCTCCATTGGAAATACATGAAAAAACAGAAATTTGGCTGTGTTTGTGTAGATACAGCTGAGAATACCTAAATTTTCTCCAAATCTTAGTATCCAGGGCCCTTTTCAGGCTCATCATACAATGTGTGACCTGTGACCTCTGTGAGATCATCTGGGGCTATTTAAGCAGTTTTCAGACTTAAGTCAATAACTTTGCATGGAATTAGGAAACAGCTTTTATTTTGATATCATTACGTTCGGGCTGCTATTGCGGGACGATTGATATGGATATTGACTACGCTAGGTTAAAAAGTGGTCTTGACCTGACCCGAGGTTAGGTCATTTTTTAGTTTTGGCCTGGTATGGTCACATGATACGTCATCGATTCGCCGTTACGAGAGAAAGCGAATGGGGCCTAAAATTATTCTAACTCAACTCTGTCAGACGCTAGAGCCCAAAAACTCTACTCAAAATGCCACTTTCTTTGACCTGTCATGACCTCAATATTGACCTGAGCCAAAAAGTGACTGATTTAATTTCTTCATGTATTTATTTGAGCTATCCAACAGTTTTCGCGTTTTTTCGCTATCTATAGGAGCCGATTTCGAGGGGTGTTGTTCAAACACCCCCACCAGGGCAAAGGTGGCTCGGAGGTCCACCGGGGCGCGGGTTTACGTGGGCACTAGGTAAAAGGCACTAAAAATCTGGAATAATTAACCCGAAATCGTTAATTTTTTCTACATCGATCCACTTGCCTAAAAAACTATCAACATTGATATACACTTTTAGAAATGGTTATTTGACATTATGATGATCAATATTTCGTGGATATTTTTATGGTTACCTACATGCATAGGCGGAGCCAAGAGCCAAGCTCGAGGACATTTTTGGAGCAGGCGGAATATGTACAGGACAGGAGGCCAGTTCTTGGCGAGCTATTGGGCTGTAAAGTGGATCACACCGTAGCAGGTTCTCGTTCGGGGTGGGGGAAGGAGTGATACATGAAGTAGCATTACAAGCGGTTCGATAGTAGGCCCCACCAGGGAGTCCTGGCAACGTGTCAGGAAAGAAGAGTAAAGGTCTAGGAATTTCCAGACTTTTGGTGGGTTTGATGGGTATTTTATTGGGATATTTCTTCCCGTGGAATGCAAAAGGGTCAGTTGTTAAAATATAAATATTTGAGGTGATGATCGCCTTGGTACTTCCTTTCTACGAACATCAGGGGTGGGGCAGAGTAGAGGCACCGATGCTTGATCGAAGTTGGGGGAGGGTACCATCATTGGCAGATCCAGGAGCAACTCTGGGGGGGCAAGCTAAGGTTTGAGGGGATTAAATTGAGAAAAAAACACGAAAACATAAAACAATTTTTAAGACATACCGCTAAAATTTGGTCTTTTGTGGGGGGGGTAAGCGATACTACTTTAGGCTTTGGAGAGAGCCACGGCCCCTTTGGTCTCCCTGAGACCCGCCAGTGGGTACCATAATCCCCTTTGACCCCCCTGGGTCCACGTGTTTTTGCCTCGTCGTTTAGGTTGATCGAAGGGCCGTCTAAGAATACTCTTGCTAAGGCCCAGTGAGACTAAAACAGGCACGACTCTGAAACTGCACCAGGTACCGCCCTACTAAAAGTAAGCGTCACAGCAGAGGGGCCTTGATATTTGCGCCCAGTGGAGGGGGGTTTGGACAAAATAATCCCGCAGTTTCAGCAAACGCCCAAGTTCAGGCTATGTTATTCTGGTGCGTGGTATAAACGCCCTTAACCCTCGCCCCACCGGGGGTCCATCGATGGCCCCCTAAAGGTTTTTCCGGGATAGCAGAAAAACGACGGGGCGCAGCACCGCGGTTGAGGGCTCTACCTCTCACTGCATCATTTTCCCATCATCCCTGAAATTTTTACCCCGGGTCACCCAAGGTCAGGTCACCAGACGAGGTCAACCAAGGTCACCTCACTTCACCTTTAGAGCTCTGTAAGAGCTACATTTCAAAGTCGATCAATTTGAAACTTCCTACACTTCATAACCCCTCCAGGGTCTATAAGGTGTATATCCGGGATTTTTCGATTTCGTGCCCTGAGGTCAGGTCACGAGGCGACCTCTCCCATTGGAAAAGCATGGGGAAAAGTTGTTTCATGATATAAAAGCCACAAAAATGATTGCAAATACTCAGACTGCTCAGAACAACGTTTTTGGACACCCTTTCACGGATCCCAGGGGTCATATTTGCCGTTTGACTTTTCCAAGGTCGTCCAAGGTCACCAGGGGTCAAAAACAGTATTTTGACAATAACTTTTGACCTAATTAAGCTAGAGCGGTGAAACAAACACCACCGTGTTTTTCTTGTCACTGGCTTTCATTTGATATACGGCAAGGTCACTTTTTGACCTTTCGTGACCTCAGGTCATATTAGGTCACGAGGTGACCTCTGGAGGTCAAACCACTGGCGGGAGGTCTTTACGTTCCACATAGCGGAAAAAGTACTGGCAATTTGCTATCAAATGTACTTTACCAGGCCTCAATAGCTCTAATGCCATAAGAGTTATGCCCAGTTTGCTTAATCATTGCATATTTGAGTGAAAATAGCCGATCTTGACCTAATTTGACCTCTGGAGGTCAAACCATTGACCTGAGCACTAAAACATGCGAAGTAATTTCTTACTGAATTCACGCGAGCTTTCTATTGCACTTTGCAGATTTGCGCTAACGCCCATATTTTCGGAGTTAGAGGGGGCCATCGATGGCCCCCGGTGGGGCGAAGGTGGCGCCGGACCCCCGGTGGGGCGCGGGTTAAACTACGTTTGGTATAAATTCATGCAATCCGCTCCATTTTACGGTATCCGTGATGGTTGAAGCAACTAAGCGCTGTCGTGACTAATTATCTGTGCTTTGGGTGCAAAATGGCCGTAGCCGTCAATGCTCCCAAAAGCACCCACGATGATGATGTTTATTGTCCATGCTTAGGTCCAGACGGTCACTTTCAGCTTTAAGATCCATACCTGAGATTTTAAATGGATATATCCTTGGTACAAAATGATTCACTTTTGATCTTTCCAAAGACTCTAAAGCACCCGGTTTCGATTTAGAGCTTTTCCGCAAACATATGTGGGGAGAATATTTACCCCTTTCATTACACATGTGTTTTTGTAGTATTTACAGCAGTCCAGAAAAAACGAATGCATTCATTATCACTTAAACAGGCTATTAGAATTAAATTTATCAGTTAGATATATACATTTTCTTTTCAGTTACTTGCACAGCTGGGGTTTGAACAGCTAACGCGAGAGGATCCCTTTAGCATACGCAATGGCGGGCAGTGACACAGCGGGAGATTATGTGACGATGGTATTGATAGGGTACATTTCTTGCGATTTGTTAAGATATACGGCGAGTAGAGTAGAACGAATTCCGGCGGACTAATTTCCAGACACCCTTCAGGCGGTAAAAAAGGAGCACCGGCCAGCAAAAACAAACACATCCCCGACTACTCCCCGGGGTGCTGCTGCTCATGACAATAGTGGCCCGGCAGATGCATAAACAATGCAGGGGTTCCAGGGGAAGATCCAAGACGATCCGCGAGAGAGGATCCAAGAAGATCCACGACAAAGGAACCTCTGCACCCATTCACTAAAAGGCGTTTGGGTATTTAAACGACGATCATTTATGGTTTCAAGGCAGGGTCGGATGATATCCATGTGCCGTTTGAAAATATATTTGCAAAAAGTGTTTGTTAGCATGCCAGTTGCTTATCTTAGGTACAAACACAATACACTATAAAATCTTAATTTTTCAGCGACAATGTCATGAGGCTGGATATGATGTAGTCAATGAGACCTGATGATATCATGTGGGTAAAATATGGTTTCTTTTTTCCAGGTTATTTTATTTTATTAGGGCCACTCTCAACAGGCAAACTTGCCAAATTACAGGGTTAGTATGCTGTACGTTAGTATGCTGAACTGGCATACTGACGTCTCTTATCTCAAATTGATAATTGTCACGTTAACGATCAATTTTTGCAATTTGATTTACATAGTGACATTGCCACAAGCTGTTAAAATAATAATAAAATGGTTTGATTGTTTCAAGTCAAAACTGACTAGTTTTAAATCTGGTGTCATTTTTATGCAAAAGGTCAGTCATTTTGGAATTGTGCGGCCTTTTTTTCTCGAGGCAAAAGAGATGGATCCAGGCTTTTGTTAGCGGAGGAGGGGGGGGGGGGTGAAGCCTCGGGTGCGGCAAATATACCATCTTGGAGGCGAATGTTATACCATGAAGGGAATTTTGTGACACTTATTTCGACAGAAATAAATCACTGGGGTGTGGAATAAGTAAATGACCACAATCTAAAAGAAGATAGCATATTATTATTTTCGTTTCATCAATCACCCGGTCCTTTTTAATCCTGAAAGAGAGCAACAGCAATCTGGCTCCCGAGAAACCCTCCCAATAGGGAAAGATTTAGCGACGTCATATATGATCCTATCATTCGGTGTGTCAGCAAACCCCATAAATCATCATTATTAATCTTGAAAATGACAAACAATGAAATTTGAATGGCATTTGGAAACTAATTCAATATTTCATTGTGGGTTCTGCATCCCCAATGAGACACAAGTTCACACCCCTACATGGTACCACCCTTTACATTCCGAGTAACAACCAATCGCTATTTGAGACTTTTCAGCTACACTTTCCACAGATGTGTGCCGTGGTGTAAAGATTTCGGAATGCAATTTTTAAAATTTTGAACATGCTCTAAACCACAGCCGTTCAAAAACTCCCGCCATTCGAAATAATCTATTTAACCGCTTGCTGTTTTATTAATGTCCTCTCGCATCCTTGTACCAACGTTGGTTAATACAGGTAATTTTGACTTGAAAAAGCAGCAGTACCAAAACGTACTTTTTGCAAAGGTTTCCAATCTTTGACACGACTTATGACGTCACTCACCGCCTCAGTTCAACCAAATTAGGTATAATGGGAAAGCTGATTGTTGAAAATCTTGATTTGATGACAATACACAATTTTTGATAACTCATGATGATGATTAACAATAACCAACGAGGAATGCGACGTCACCCGGGAGATTAAAGTGGAACATTGGAGCATATAAACCAATTTTTGGGCCCAAAAAAGAAAGTAGTACAACCACGGTTAGACGACCGTGCACAGTGGCTTCTGGCTTCCTGGAAGCCGGGTGGCGGTGGCATCGAAAGGATGTGATAGGGGAATGACCCATGCTAAAGGAATACAGTGATGTTCGTGCTATAAAGACACAAGTACCTGCTCAGTTAACTGCCTCGTGCACCCTTTGAACTGCATTGGGCCATCCTTGTTTACACGGTGAGAGCTACTTATCCCCCACCTCAAATACTCATTTTAGTATATTCAACTTCTAGCGTTGTATACCAATGAAATGTCCGTTAGTCGTGTATGTCACATGTACCGTATGTGATGTATTTCCACTGTGTCTCAATTAAAGAACTCGAAAGGCTGCGCCATGTACACTGATGCCGAAAAATACTTTGGGTTCAAAATCAAGGACTACAATTTTCCCGGCAAGCATATTCACATACCAAGCTCATTTGCAATTAAATCCTGTGTTTCAAATGCTATCCACACCGCATATTGTACAAACACCTGACCCATATATCCACCCATGCGCATAGACTGTCTCCTGCACATATTCAGTTAACATGTTAACATGCTGAAGACTACTGTAGGGTACGCTGATCGACATATCTTAGTAAGACTATTTCACACGTACTGTTCAAACTTTTATGGTTGTGAACTTTGGGCGACAAGGAGTGGTAGAGCTCTTCGGGAGTTAAGTTTAGCGTATCATTCTAGCATTAAGAGGCTTGTTGAGGTTCAAAAATGTTCAAGAAATCATCCGTTGTGTCATGAATTAAAACTTCTGACTTGCCAAATGCACATTGAATACAAACGACTTTTATTTATTAGAAGACTTCAATTCAGCAACAATAATTTCATCCGGAGCCTACAAAATAGTGGTGTTGTTCGCACTGGACTGCTTCACATCAATCACCTAAAGATAAGAGAAAAATATGGAATATTAGGCATGGACTTGAGCAGGACATCAAAGCAACAAATTTATAATGTATTTTGGTCTTACCTCCAGCGCATGACTGAAAATGTTATTTAAGCTTAAGCTTCAGCTTGGTCTCCTGATTAGTCAACCATATCTATGTGACATGTCACCACAAGTGTATATTTATGAAGAATGCATGAATGTTGTGTGTACTGCGTGTTTCTCTATTATGCGCTGGACTTGTACATGTACCCAAGTGGTATGAAATAAATGACATTATTATTATTATTATTATTATTATTATTATTATTATTATTATTATAAATTATATTCATCTCCCTTAGTCAAACAACAGGCACAACCACCACCATTCTCAACACCACGCAGGTAGGTTTTATAATCCGCCAAGCGACCCCTCCCCACCAAGGCTTGAACTCTGCGTCAGCGGTTGCCTAGCGTGACCTCTCTAACCTCTGTGCCCGCAGGCACGCGACACCCAGCGAATGGCGGCCGCTGATTGTTGGAGGCGCGTTCACTTGTGTTGCGAGAAATTTAGCGGAAATTTCTCCATGAAACGATAGAACCTTAAGCCATAAACCAGGTGATGTATTAGTATCCTTTTTCAAACATTCCTAGCCATACTTTTCCTTCTATTGGCTTGTTTACTTGCTCAACCATCCGAGGCTGCTCTTCAGTACAGGCAAGACGGCGGCAGTCAGCACGGGCTAGCCGGCGGCCGAGTTCGCTGAAGTCAGGAGTGACGCGATGGGTTTCTGCTGAGTGGAGAGGAGTGGGGCCCGGCCCAAAGGTAACCGAGGGAAGGAAGCGGGAGCCATACGTAAAACTAAAACTTAACCCGTCGGATGATGTTTAGAGAGCGAGGACTAATAGAGAGCGCTGCCGAAGGACAACCTGATAATAAGCCAGAGGAGGGAAGCCCGTGCTGCTTTGTTCCATATTGGATGGTGAAAAGGCACAACACTTCATTCGGGACTTAAAACATTGACGATGTTTTAGCGCAATTAACCTTTCTGACACCATATCGCTAACACTAAAATTGTATAAAACACTAAAATTATATGGCGAAACCCAAACAGTCATAGCCGACGGAATTTTTTTGTCCAGGAGGGCACTCTCAATGGATCCATCAACATGGATTTTCGAAACCCATTGGGAGCGCCCAAAACTGAAAGGAATCAAATACAACAGCGTTAAGAGAACCATTATATTGTAAATGCTATTTTCAAAATACTACAGCTCCCTTATACACATTAAACCAAGTTTCAGTGCTTATATGGAAAATAATTGGTGACTGGACACCCCAGATCCAGAAACAGAAATCCGCACCCTAGACAACCAGTTAGTTTAAAAGTTGCATTTGCAGTGTAACATTTCAGCTTGGCCCGGAACATATACCTATAGGAAGCATACACCTAAAGGCTAACAAGGGGATGAGGTGGCTTAGTGGATAGCACCCTTGTCTTCTAAGCCGCCGGTCCCGGGTTCAAGTCCCGGCGGAGCCTCTGAATAAGTCGATCTGATCCCCAAAATCCCTTCTAACAGGGTGAGAGTTGGCGACGCCATATGACCCTGGCAGTTGGTGCTTCGTTAAACCCCAACAATTATTATTATTACAAAGGCTAACAACATTTTGTAAAATAATGCAGAATAAGTGGCAGTGAATGAATAGCATACTAAACAGTCAGTAAGTGCTTCCTTTCCAGAGGGAAGACTAATCTATAAGCGGAATGGGCGCCAATGACCAAAGTAGTGGCAAATTTGGGTTTATACTTTCTATGAGCCCTCATGATCCAAACCATGGGTAGGTATAGTAGAGCCAAACGCGTTATGATTTGAAATACAGGACCTCAGATCGTTTGAAACCACAAACAGTGACACATTTCCAACAGCGCCTGGGGTCACCTACCGAGACTGAGTTTGTTTCCTTGCATATTTTAATTTCAATATCAAGTAATGAGAACAGGGGCATCGTGGGGGTGTTTATAGTGGTAGGCATATGCATATCGCTTGATGTTGTGGTGTATGGGATGAGCATACATACCGAGCCGACACCTAAAAAATGGATGGTATTTGAAGCCACCCCATGTAGAATTGTATTTGAAAGATACTTGTATGGGACGGGAAACGGATGGAGATGATTAAATGGAACAAACAGAGAAGAGATGGAACGGAACTATAAAACTTTCTCTAGCGCCAGGACGGGACAAACACATTTTCTCTGAACGTTTCACTGCAAAAAAGAACGGGACGAGATTTTCGACATGTTCAATACAGTTTCCGGAATGAAATGGGACGGCGGGACAAACTAAAGTTATACAAAATGGGGTCGATGCTGACCTGCTGACCCGTGATGACCTTGAATATTTCATCTTACCCTTGACAATGGAATAGACATGTTCTCATCGCGGCATTAATTACCGCAGCCTGTTTTTGTTTTTACCACAATGCAAAACAAATTATTTTTTGTATTGGCTAAGGAGCCTGGAACCATCTTGTTTGCTTCATTGAATGGTATTCGCTTTCACCACGACATTCGAAGACTTGTTCAGGACCGACATGGCATGTTTGCTTATTGCTCATGCTGCTCATAGTTTGACGTTTTGAGTGACCTATTTGGATTTTGATGTCCTTCGGGAGGTACAGCCTCCTGCAATTAAATCTGTACACACTAGGCTCAGAAGTTATTTTTTATAGCGTGAGCGAACTACTGCTTGCAGAGTCGTAATTCAACATTCAGCCTGTGAGTTATGCTCCCAGCTATCGATTACGCACCCAATAATACTCAGCAGCCTCATGTTTAGAAATCAATAGCGAAAAACTTAATTGTCACGAGACAGCCATCAAAAATATTTTCTGCTACTTATTTTCAAACTACGAACCGGGAACCCGGTTTTTGGGAAAATATCTAAAGCCAAGGGCAAGACACACATGATGTATATTTCATCATGACCGAGGGAGCAGTAGTGGTCTAGAATTTTGCAAAAAAAACTGTCCAGCCTAGTATGTACAGATTCAATTGCAGGGGGCTGTACATGTGACAGCTTTCGCAGCCCTCTTCATGTATCTATAACGCTGTCCACTAACTAGTATACTTGTTACTACGCTTGCCAAGCTTGCTGAGTTCTATTGTCACAAAGAGCCGGATAGCACAAGTCAACATAGCACGGTGGGTACGCAAGCTCTATCTATTCATGACACTGCCGGAATAAACTGCATGGGTGAATGTCCAGGGGCACTGAACTCTTTGGCAGCGTTTCTCAGCTAGCACAAAACGATTACCCTTTTTATTAGTACCCGTGCACGATTACCCCAGCATTTCAAACTTATGACAATTACAAACATAGTGTCGATTGCTCCCTACAGCGTGATTTGCACGTTGATCCTGTTAAAACACTTCTTTTGCGGCATCGCAACTTGCAGTAAAAACAAAGTGAGAGGGAAGGGGGCATGGTGCGCGGCCACACTGTGGCCGACGGGGATGGTTGTCAACCTTTAGAAGAACAGCCTTCACCTGAAATTGCATATGAGTAGGGATTTCCAATTATTGCTTCAAGCTAGGTAACGGAATGGCAGGTGACCCGCCTGATCTGAAGTTTCGTCATCAGATCCGTAACCGTTTCAACGCTATCGAGACTTACCGATACGGTGCGCGAAATATGGACACTTGCTTTTATTGTATTGTATTGTATTAGTTACGAACACTTCCACACATACGGTGGCTTTTCAAGCGCCGTCGTAATGAACGTGAAGTGATGAAGACTAGAAAGGAGACGGTAAGGATTAGGATGGATGAGGGTGAAGGAAGGTGGGATACTACCTGGAGGGGTCGCTGCTGCCCAAGGCGCATGCGCTCGCTGCCTCCTGGCAATTTAAGGATAACGAGGAGGATAAGAATAGGATTGTTGTTCCACACACGCACACACACAAAATTTAAAACACAAAAATAAGCTGAAGAAGATGAAGATGAAATCGGCGGTGTTCGGCATCGTATTCGTTCTGGTTTTGTAGACATCACTGTCTTTTTACAGTTCAGCATTTTATTTTCTTGACCTTCATTTTCGTACTTGGCAAATTGATGCCACTGCATTTCGCTGTGTTTATGTCATCGATTTCCATGTTTCCTATTCGATATTTCTGTCTGGCTCGATATTTCTGTATATAATATATTATATATATGTAATATATATTCGATATTTCTGTCTGTTTAGGCGAGTTCGTCTAATTTTACCTGCTTTTCTTTAAAAAGACGATGTTTTATCACGATTTTTGGTCGTGTTGCCTACTCTCACACCCAAACAGATGCAGATCCGCCACAAACTTCTGGCTTTGAGCGGTGGGGCAGGAGGGGCGGATGATAGAGATCTGATTGATAATTTCTCTCTGTTGCACTACGTATGGAAACCACAGGGGGATCAGGCTTTAGGAGTGACTTCAGGGGAACCGGGCTTTAGGAATGAGCTCAGGGGGATCGAGCTTTAGGAATGAGTTCAGGGGACCAGGCTTTAGGAAAGAATTCAGGGGACCGGGCCTTAGGATTGATCACTGGAGGGTGCCGGGCCTGAAGAATGGCCACAGGGTACCGGGCCTTAGAAGTGACCACAAGGGGAACCGGCTTTAGGAGCAACTACAGGAGGACTGGGCCTTAGGAGTGACTAAAGGGGACTGGGCCTTAGGAGTGACAAAAGGGGACCGGGCTTTAGGAGTGACCACAAGGGTACCGGGCCTGAAGACCTGGCATAGAAGCCCTGAGAGGGATCGGGCCTGAGAAGTGGTCGGAGGGGGACCGGGTTAGGGAGCCCTGAGGGGAGCCTGGCCTGTGGAGCTGCAGCTGTGAGTGGTGTACATCGGCATCGATTGGAGCGGCGAGCTGTGTGGACGGGGCCCGAGCTGCCGGCGCCGCAGCGGGCCGCCGCGGCGTCAGCAATCGATGGCTCGTCACGAGGCCCCTGTCGGTGTGCACGCTCACAACAGCCGCTCTGGTCACGCCTAGGCCTGTGCACCGTGCACGTGGTTGGCCACAACAGGGCATTGAGAGGTGTGCCATTCCATGACAAATCGACCACTTGATAACACCCTGATGCCCATAGGTGGATCCAGGGGAGGGGGAGCAAGTGGAGGAAATTGCCTCCACCCATCGATTCTCAGTAACTCCTAAAATAGTCATGGCGCCCACCCAAAATGTTTCTTCTAATGCCCCCACCCCAGGATGCGAGTATCAGCGCCGCCGCGAATGGTATTGGCGCCCAAAAGTGGCACCCTCTGGCTTGGATGGTCCCGCCCCCGGCCACAGTCCCCCCTCCCCCGATGGGAAATTATGGATCTGCCTATGGTGAGAAAGTGGGAAAATTGGTCCACATCTAAGCTGCACAACATATTTTTTATTTTTCTGGTCCCGCTAGATTTATCTTTGAGCGCTCATACACATTTTCTTCAGCACTATTGAAAGCGTAAAAAAACATGATTTCAAGCGAGCTGAACCAAATAATCTCCATAGTTTTCCAATAGACGCAAATTGTGTTATGCAGGCAGACACAAATGTGTTTGGTATCTTCAGATTACCTTAAAAAACATGCTGATGAGAGCTTAGGGTTAGAATAAAATTTTGTATGCGAAAATCTATTCATCGATATCAAAATCCAAAATTTCGAATTTTTTGCCCAAACTCACACTGTTTTACACTTCATCCACTAAGCAGGGTACTTCCTGTTAGATTTTAGCCTTTTCGGCTTTTTAAACCAACGGGTGTTTGTTGTGTGGGCTTCAAGTCTTTCAGCGCTTTCACTGTCTTTTGTTTTATCACCTTTTTAGGGCCCAAGGTCACTCCCAAAATATACTGGGATTTATGGCAGCCTACCTTCAGCCGGCTTTCCGAGAACTCATCTAACGTCATTCCCCCATTTGTCTAAATTTGCTGATCAAGACAAAACTTTGGTACGTAAAACGTCCTAGTCAAACCTGGCTTTTAACATGCAGATTTGAATAAACATGCTGCTCTCCGGCAAATTTCAATGTCGAATATTTTATCTGGGACAATATGGCACCTGGTCTCGAGATGGCTGCAATTATTTCGAGATAGGCAGCAATGCCCCTTCGCAAACTAGCGCTCCTGAAGGATGTGGGGACACTTTGTTTGGAGTCAGCAGTGTTTTCTCTGTTGACACCAAGTCACTCGCATCTAGCTGTGTACCTTGTCCTAGCCAGTGTTCTTGAATTGAAAAGAAGCGCGCGCCTAGGATGTCGGTATTCCCTCAGAACCAATTGTGTTCTCCTTGCTGCCAGCCTGGATTCCCTGAACAAGGGCGATAGGTCAGACCGTCCGAAGGCAGCTGTGGCTCCTATATAAAAATTTCCGGTCCATTACGCCCATCTGAAGTCCGCTGCAGAATAGGTCGTAGGAATGAATGCAATATTTTTGCTCAAGTTTTTATGAGCTTGCATAAAGTGGCAAAAATAGCATGCTCCACTGGTTTTATGGATCATGTATCTCCCTCCAAAGCTTAGCTAAATCGTACTTTAATCAACAAAGCCCGGTGGTGTCTTGACCACTTTTGGGATATTTGGATAAATTTAGGGTTTTTACGGTTTTGCCTGAATTCCCCCTCCCTTATCGTTTGGTTTTGGTATTCCGCAGACTACATTTGCCAAAAAGTCTACATAAACCGAGATCTAACAAGTGTTTTGGTCACCCTTAGAAATATAGCTCTTCTCTCAAGTTTTTTCCCCTCGGGGGTGGTGCAACTTCTTCCCCATGCTGAAGCTCTGGCTGCACCACTGTCTCCCTCCCACATTGCTGATCAGTTTTCGGTAAAACGACACTCACTGCGTTTTTAAATGTTTAATTAAGATACTTTACGAGGCATCAGATATATATGAAGTCTGAATTAATATCAGACTTCATAGAATGCTGCTGGACAAGAAGAGTGTCAAAGAACACATGGAAATTATTCTAGAAGAACATAGGCACTCCCTTGAACCAATAGAACACCCCTTCAGCGCTGAAATTGTTACCCCAGATGACAGCTAATGCAGGATTTCCCTCTGGGAATACCTGGATACACCCTTGATCCAAAAGCAGCATTCGTTGTGCTATTGGTAAGAACTTAACACAGTCATCAATTCATTTCAAAATAATTACTGTCGCTACCATGGGCCGATCCAGGGGGCACGTGGGGGTACTTCCCGGATCAACCTTTGGCGCCCCCTGAAATGTCGATGACCTACCCCTGAAATTTGGTTCCCTGATGTGAGTAACGGTGCCATCCTAAAAGGTATTGGTATTCACCATTTAAAAAATCCTGCTAGAGCAGGCTTTGCCGCCCAATAGTGGCCCTCCCTGGTCCGGATTGCGTCCCCTCCTCCCCCACCCCACCTCCGATCGGAAATCCTGGATCTGCCCATGGTTGCTTCTAGAACTGCAAAACCATATGCCAATGAGCGCTGCTGTATTTTTATCCCTGTGATATTCTAACAATCAAGAACATTTATCAAAGAAGAGGCGGAATATTCTAGATGAAAATCAGTTTGACCATCGCTCATTGAGATAGCATCAACTAAGCTATAATACTAAAATCTAGCACAATGTCTAACACGCACCAGGTGGTTGCCCGTTCCCGCTAAGTTTTTCACACATAGCCCCCTCCCCCCAAAAAAAAAACAAACAAACGGCGGCACGGAGCGCCGCTGTACATTATGCATCTGTTAACTGGTCTTTTTACAACTTCTGCCTAACATTAGGGGAGTGCAGCAAATTTTGGTTCCAGCACATTTTGTTTTCATATCAATGCCCTTGGGTCAGCCACAGGACCACGGCCTCTCCATTGGAAATGCATTGAAAAATTGGCTTAGGTTTGATAGCCTCGCAAAACATGGCAAAAGAACGTGTATTTGGAAGTCGTTGTATTTTTCTTGTCCTACGGCTCAAATGATAGGTATGCATTATGACCGATTAAAATATCGACCTTAATGTGACCTGAAGTTAGGTCAGTTCAATTTTAGGATTTGATCCGACAAAGTCATGAGATCGTCCAGGCTTGACGAGGGGACTACATTTTTATGACTTATTTTCTATAGCTCTACTATGTCAGGCGTTAAGACACAAAAGGTCAATTTTTCTGGTGTTGTTAGAATAATATAATTACTTTGAACTCTAGTGACCGCAAAACGGTCTGACAAGAGAGTTGTACATCTTGTTGGTAGATGTCAAGGCAGGCTATCTTACACCGCCTTACATCTTTCGTTGCAGAGCATGGTTTCTAAAATCATAGGGGGACGGTTACCCGCCTCCCCCTCCGTACCGGCGAATGTGGCAAGGACCTCCTACCAGAGCATGTTGAGCTTTAGAAGCAACAGAGAACCTCTGCCTGTTACACTTAAGGAACTCAGAATTTCACAAACGTAAAATCCTGGAATTCCTGCATTTAATATATCGGCATTATTCAACATCATAAGATCATCCTTACCTCGGGTATATAGGTTTTGATAGGTTCATCTCCTTTGCTTTTAGCAAGAAATTTGGTTATTTTCATTATGAAAGTGCTTCTGGAAAGTACCAGGTCACCGACAGGACATTTCGGATTGATGATCGGATATGTGAGGCACTGAGCCTGTTTTTAACGAATGAGACAGCTGCAGATGGATAGCCACACCACATCCACCGAAAACCTTCCTGTGAGCCGACTCAGCGACAGGTATGTGTGTGCGAGGCCGTAAATAGCATGACGATGTACTTTATCGACGACCTCTCTGGCGGCGGTTTCAGTAACTTCGCGACTTCGATGGGACTGTCTCCTGTGAACAGGGCCGCAGCCATGATTTTGCCAAGGTGGAGGGTAAAATGACACTTACATCTGCTTTTTCCGTTTAATGTATTCACTCACCATTCACTTAAAAGGGCCCAACTACACTGGTGCATAGGTCCCCGCCACAGATGTAAAAGAGATACTATGATTTGTAGGCTATAAACACGGCTGGTGGATCCACCATCCACTATTAGGAGGTTTTTGGCAAATAGCCGTGAGGCGGAGGTTCTGTTGAACAGGCGATGGAAAATATTTGGACAAAAAACGAAAAACATCATGGTTTCTACATCTACACAGCTCCTTCCACTTCGGCCGTACAACCCGTAATCAAGAGCCCTGATGCTTGCGTCGGCTCTCAACATATTATCTAGTTTTTGATGTTTCAAAGGCTGTCGATCCTGCTTCTGTCTCGCCGCCATACACCACAACCTTTGGCCTGGCCGCGAGCGACGCTGCCGGATTTCCTGAGCACGCTGATTTGGCCGCTGATATATACGTGTCTGGTCGGCCGGGCAAGGTTTGCCGGTTGACCTTGAGGCTGAGTCGAAACTTTACCAGCTGCTGCTCACGGCGGAGCACAGGGGCGCGCCGGCCGCCGAGCGCCGCCGTGACGTCACAGGTCCTGCCACGCCGCTCCCCTCCCGAGCCCCACCTTTCACCGGGTAATTCGACCATGCATATCATACAAATGATTTACAGCTGAATTGGTGGGACAGTACATGGTACAATTAACATGGTAAAAAATGAAAAAGGTTAATGGGCAAATAAAAAATTAAATAACGTAGAATAAATACGGGGATTGGATGGTGTACAAGAGATCGGCACTAGTCATCTTAGAAATGATTTACAAACATTTCGGGAAAACCGTTCCGAGGGGATTACGTTGTTATAACACGGGCGGCGAGATGCAACTAACCGGGTATCTTTATCATTTTTCGGCCCCATCCTATCAGTTGTGAACAACGGGCAGCATGGCTAGGGCTGTGAAAAGAAGTAACACTTCCGTGATGGGCATCAATGTTCTGCCGTATCTCAGAGAAGAATCTCGAAGAGAAACAAATGAATAAGGTTACATCTAGTGGTGAAGAACTGCACACGAGGAGGATGAAGATGACAACGGAGAAATAATCCTCGACTTTAAACTATTTCACAATGATTAACTTCATCGACCAGATTGTGGGCGTTGGCTCCAAATGAACACAGTCATTTCAATGGTGGTTACCGCGACAGACAGTAGGGTGACCACCCGTTCACCGACAGCCACTGATCTCCGTTTGACTATTTGGTCGCCTTTATCCAGACACTGGAGCCCCTTTGGCCAGCACCCACCCAAAAAATCCACCAAAAATCGCTTCAGGAGTGCACACAAGATCCACCAGATGGTACACGCCATCCCACTCCCTTGGGGCTTTGGCCCTTCCCTTACCGAATTCCTGATTCACAGAGGAGAGGGTATTATATAACGGCATATCTCGTTCACTCGGCTATTGGATCCAGATCAGTAAAACAGAGGGAAGATATTCCAATTTGTGCGAATGTTTGTCGGCGGTGCTGGTTCCCCGGCTGGCTCGGCATAGTCCCAGCAAGCAGGAGCGTTGCCTTGAAATTCTACTGTGGTGTGTGTGTGTGGGGGGGGTGAGTGGACTTCAGGCAAGTGATGACCGGGGGAACGGGGAAGGTGAATTGTGAACATTTTGGCTGTCTGCGAAAATGTTACCCAAGGTACACTTTACCAACACATTTACGCAGGTCCACACAGGAAGCAGGGAAAATACAAAACTGAGGTCGAGTCCCAACATTTCGAGGGGGCCATCCCCCTGATTCACGAGTTGGGAGTATGTACCCCCTCCCCACTTTCAACGCCCATGCCAGCTTAACCCTCGCCCCACCGGGGGCCATCGATGCCCCCTCAAGGCTTTTCCGGGATAGCAGAAAAACGACGAGGCGCAGCACCGCGGTTGAGGGCTCTACCTCTCACTGCATCATTTTCCCATCATCCCTGAAATTTTTTACCCTGGGTCACCCAAGGTCAGGTCACCAGACGAGGTCAACCAAGGTCACCTCACTTCAAATTTAGAGCTCTGTAAGAGCTACATTTCAAAGTCGATCGATTTGAAACTTCCTACACTTCATGACCCCTCCAGGGTCTACAAGGTGTATATCCCGGATTTTTCGATTTCGTTCCCTGAGGTCAGGTCACGAGGCGACCTCTCCCATTGGAAAAGCATGGGGAAAACCTGTTTCAAGATATAAAAGCCACAAAAATGATTGCAAATACTCAGACTGCTCAGAACAGCGTTTTTGGACACCCTTTCACGGATCCCAGGGGTCATATTTACCCTTTGACTTTTCCAAGGTCATCCAAGGTCACCAGAGGTCAAAAACGGTATTTTGACAATAACTTTTGACCTAATTAAGCTAGAGCGGTGAAACAAACACCATCGTGTTTGTCCCGTCACTGGCTTTCATTTGATACACGGCAAGGTCACTTTGTGACCTTTCGTGACCTCAGGTCATATTACGTCACGAGGTGACCTCTGGAGGTTAAACCACTGGCGGGAGGTCTTTACGTTCCACATAGCGGAAAAAGTACTGACAATTTCCTATCAAATGAACTTTACCAGGCCTCAATAGCTGTAATGACATAAGAGTTATGACCAGTTTGCTTAATCATTGCATATTTGAGTGAAAATAGCCGATCTTGACCTAATTTGACCTCTGGAGGTCAAACCATTGACCTGAGCACTAAAACATGCGAAGTAATTTCTTACTGAATTCACGCGAGCTTTCTATTGCACTTTGCAGATTTGCGCATACGCCCATATTTTCGGAGTTAGAGGGGGCCATCGATGGCCCCCGGTGGGGCGAAGGTGGCGCCGGACCCCCGGTGGGGCGCGGGTTAGGGCAGCAGTACGCCCCAGCGCTGGTCCGGGCAAGGTATGAAAGCTTCAATATGTAGATTGAGAAACATCAATATGTTTCAGCTCTGTTTTTTATATAATTTTGATTCCGCTGGACTACCGATAGGAATACAAATTTGAACTTGTACAGACACTGGGAAAAGGAAGCCTACTTTTTGGCGACAGCCTTGGTTGATTTAAATGTCTCAATGTCAGTTTCATCTCCAGTTTCGAGGCAATTTTCGACGACCCGTCAAAGTATCGGCCAGAACCAGCATCACGTATCGGCGCCGGCACTCTGCGACCAAAAGTATGAGGAGCGACCAAAAGTATGAAGAGCCTTCGGCGAAAAGAAAACCGTTTCAACACGCCATTTCATACTTAAAAACTAATCGTACTTAGCAGGGCCGAAAAAACAAAAAGTACCGAAAACTGAACAGTAGGTTTTGAATGTTGATTTTTCCAATTATACCACGTGCGCGAGAAGGATAAGGGGGTTCACCGGAGATTCTTTACCGAGGAAACGGAATCAGGCCTGACAGTGTTGGAGGGAGCGGCCGACCTAGGGAGGGAAACAGGGAAGGGGGACCTGGGGAGGGAAGTAGGAGGGAGACCTGGGGAGGGAAACTGAAGAAGGGACCTAGGAAGGGAAACTGGAGAGGGTGGACCTGGGGAGGGAAACTGGAGAGGGGGAACTGGGGAAGGAAACAGAGAGGGGGACCTAGGGAGGGAAATTGGAGAGGGCGGACCTGGGGAGGGAAACTAGAGAGGGGGAACTGGGGAGGAAAATAGGAGAGAGGAACCTGGGGAGGGAAACTGGGGAGGGAAACAGGATAGGATGGACCTAGGGAGGGAAACTGGAGAGGGGGACTAGGGTGGGAAACTGGAGAGGGGGACCTGGGGAGAAAAATAGGAGCGGGGGAACTGGGGAGTGTAACCGCGTCATCGGAGCGTGGAACTGGGGCGAGAAATCATATCATCGGAGAGGAGCGGGACATATTCTAAAGGATTGAGTTTGATAGGTACTCACCTGAAAGGAACACATATTTTCATCAAATATGAAATTTCAAGTCACCGAGAAGCAACTCCTTTGAGTCATCTATAGGTTTTTCATTAAAACTAATGTCGCACTTAAGAAATAAGTAGATACAGATATGTGTTTCTGGTTTCCTAAGCCGTCAATGTGTATTTTTTCTCAGTGTTCAGCGGGATGCTCTGACCCGGAAGCATTTATGAGACATAGACGGCGGGAGGCGTCCTTTATGTTGCCGTTGATCCCCGTTACACAGTGCCTGCATTCTACTGCGCTTGTTGGGATAAAGATATCCGATGCTATTCTGAATTTTGAGGCCACAACCAGGCATTCCTCGCATTTCTGCGTTGACGGTCTTTTGGTCCCGGGCATAGTGTAAAGGTTCACTGGAGCTCTGGTGGGACGAAAAGCTCATACATGGAGTATATCATTAAATTAATTATATGACAAGGAAGCTGCAAATGTAGTGCAAGTGCTACAAGGGCAAGGTGGGTCGAGCGGAAAGGGGGAACGCAAGGCCTTAGACGGGTATCAACGCGCACACTCCAAGGGGGATTCGACCTGGTTTTCCCTTGAATAACGCAAAAAGAAGAGACGAAGAGCAGCACAACTTACCCATTCACCGCCTGGGGGTCCGATCCGACCCCCTCGGGTTTTCCGAATGGTTCTGAGCCGATTTAAATGAGACACGCGCTTGCTTTGCAGGTCTCTAGGTTGATTGTTAGTTGTTGTTCCAGGTCGTAAGTTGTTTATGCTTCGATCTTAAAATAAAAAAACTAGTATTTTTAGCCATTTTGCGGTCCGTCAATAAACAAGATCAACAGAGGTCAGCAAATTCACGGTTTTCGAAATTCTTCGTTATATAACTTTTGAATAAACAAGATAGAGCCCTAAAATTTGGGATTATGGGGTTATGGGGACATATATAAATGATCCAGTAATTTCAATTATATGCAACATGACCTTGAAAGTTTTTACCGTAACCTAAAATCAAGGTCATATTAGGACCTTGTAAGGTCATGGCACATATCATGGTAATCCTTGGGTCAAGGCGATCGCATTGGTTTCTTTTCCGTTGTTCTAGGTCTAGTGGTTCCCGAGATGTAAGGGTTTTTCTAAAAGGGTTTAAATTTTACTCATTTTGGCCCACTGTGATATCACAGTCAACAGATTGGTTCAAACTCGGTCCATGATTAGAAGACGGTACGGCGCTTGCGCCGTTTCATTTTTTTCAATCGCTTCCGGTTCCCGAGCTAACAGCGGGTGTCCAAACAGATCCCCCTCCCAGTTGGTGGTGTGCACGAGAAGAGGCCAGGCGGTGTCGGGCTACAGTATCTGATCCCTAATCAGCTTTACCCTTTTGACTTAAACTTGACGTGGCAACCAGAAAAGACAAGTGCTGGCTTTGCCTTAACCGGCCCCAACGCAAGCGTCGGCCCAAACAACGCACACGGCAGGTAAGGTTGGCGGCGACGGCAACGACGACATCGATACTACATTTGGGCCCCGCGCACAGCACACAGGCCACCCGCTCAGTGTCCCCGACCGATGCCGGACGGCAACCCGAGCACCGCGCGCACCCGACCGACGTCTCTATACAGTTACCCAGCGGCAGTTCCAGCCACGGAGAACACGGCCACGTTCGGATTACTTGACGTGAACTCCGATCCCCAGATCTCTTTCGTGCACGCACTGCTAAGATAAATATTTAAGCTAGGTGTGGTCTCTTTCTCCGAACTAGGTGCGATCCAGTTAAGCTAGGCTGAATGAGTCCCACCTGGGCCCCATTTCATAAAAGGCGTAACCTACGCTTATAGCGCAGAAGTAGCATAATGCAGCGTAGAAAGTGAATAATACACCTCAATCTTGTTTCACAAAAATGCAGCGTAAAATACAACTACTTGCAACGTTACGCTGCTCTAAACTACGCAGTACTGGAATGCAGCGTAGAATATTCCCAGTCTTGTTTCATATAGCAGACAACATATACGTTGAATATGTAAAACGCTCCTGAAAAGCTATGCAAGAAATAGCAGCGTAAAATTTATCAAATAATGAAGAACACATGAAAAATATATAATTTCTTCTGAAATTCTGAATCTCAGGCAAAATTAGGTAGTGCAGTGAAGGACAAAAGGTCATGAATGTAAAATAAACTGAAATAAGACAGTGTGTAAGTTCTTCCTTGCACAGATTTGAGGTGCAAGTTACTCATGCCAAATTGAGCTGATATGTAGAGTTCTATGGCCATTTGGTATGCCAAAAGTGATGATAGCTCTTGATGCAAATACACAGGAAAGCTGACATTGATATTTTACTTTGACGTTCTGCTGTTACTGTTATTTTACAGTCTAGGGAGTACAGAATCCTAGATAGGCTGACACTGGCACGGTGTTATATGGAGTCTATGGAGGTTAAAAATTCAAATTAAGGTGCTTGTTACCAACAAAATCCAAGTATCTCTACTGAGGCCTCTGGCGAAAATGATGATATACCTAGATACCTAAGCATCGGCATCTAGTTGTTCTTCAAAGATGTTGACTCACTATTCCTTTCCTAGGTTTCACGAAATTATAAGGTTCACAGACCTTTCACAGTTTACTCACGATTAGTAAGCACAATTCAACTTGAATTCCACTGAAACACACTTGCATCCTAACTAACAATACAATATCCTTTGAGGGCCTCATTGACAGTAACTACCTATAAAACGGGGAACTGCCATAAACAAATACGTCGTATATTTATTGCGTCTGCTGTTAGCGCGTCTTTCTCCGCAGTATTTCTAAAAGTTCATGAGAAACTAAATAATCAAATAAGAGCAGATAAGTACAATAATTTTCTTTCAACTAATTTACTAAAAAATATGTATGTCATTTCTAATGTTAATGAAGCAGTTATATGTTATATTTGAATGGGGTAATTCCATTCTGGAATTGGGTGTAATTCACGCTGCATTTCCTATCTACGCCACTTCCGCGTTCACGTTTCACCGCTCTTTGTGAAACGTGATTCTGAGTACGGCGTAACTTTGCAGGTGAATGTGGTGTAAAACACGTCGCATTTCTACAAATTTTATGAAATGGGACCCTGGTTTGTATGTTAGAGGAGGACCTGTTTTTTAGGCGCAAAAATCGGAGTTAATTCATACGTTTTAAAATGGCGAGAACAACAAACATGACTGAACCTTAAAAGCAATATGGCACCTTCATAACTTGATTTTAACTGAGATAGCCAAGTTGTAAAGCAAGTCGAAAAACCCGGTACTCTATATATCATTTGTCTTGGAACTCGATATTTCCGTACAAAAAAAGCTAAAACCTACCAGACAACTACCCCTCATCTACCCCTCGCCGGACGGCCATTGTTGTGAGCTGCTGGTGTGACGACATATGCTGACGTCACGATGAGCATCAGCCAATCGAAGCCCTTGAAGCGTTTCAAGTATGGTAGTGGTTGCCAGATCGTGACATCATCCACAGACTGATATTTATTTCTTTCCCTAGAGGAGCATTTTAAGAATCAAAATATTGAACTTATTGTAAATCTTTCAACGAAATCATGTGTGGTTTCAGTAATTTCGGCTAAAAGTACGCCTAATTACACTAAATTCCAGGATTCGACCAAGGTGCCACATTCCCTTTAAAGGGAATGTGGCACCTTCGTTGTGAAGGTGCCACAGTCGCGTTATGAAGGTGCCACATAGGGAATGGGGCACCTTGGTTATGAAGGTGCCAAAGTCGCGTTATGAAGGTGCCACATTCCCTTTAATGATGTTGTTAGGTCACTGATAATCTAAGGGCGAGTGGTGGTTATAGTTACCAGGGGCGAGTGGTGGTTATAGTTACCAGGGGCGAGTGGAGGCTATAGTTACCAGGGGCGAGTGGTGGTTATAGTTACCAGGGGCGAGTGAAGGCTATAGTTACCAGGGGCGAGTGGAGGTTATAGTTACCAGGGGCGAGTGGAGGTTATAGTTACCAGGGGCGAGTGGAGGTTATAGTTACCAGGGGCGAGTGGAGGTTATAGTTACAAGGGCGAGTGGAGGTTATAGTTACCAGGGGCGAGTGGAGGTTATAGTTACCAGGGGAGAGTGGAGATTATAGTTACCAGGGCGAGTGGAGGTTATAGTTACCAGGGGCGAGTGGAGGCTATAGTTACCAGGGGCGAGTGGTGGTTATAGTTACCAGGGGCGAGTGAAGGCTATAGTTACCAGGGGCGAGTGGAGGTTATAGTTACCAGGGCGAGTGGAGACTATAGTTACTAGGGGCGAGTGGAGGTTATAGTTACCAGGGCGAGTGGAGGTTATAGTTACCAGAGGCGAGTGGTGGTTATAGCTACCAGGGGCAAGTGGAGGTTATAATGACGTGATGCCGCTTCTCCACCTTCTTCAGTATCGTATTAAATACCCGTGTCCGAAATAAAAAGACGAATATGTTGATGGAGTCTTAACACGCGCATTGACGGGGGTCTGAGCCACCTTCGCATTGATGGGGAGGGGGCGGGTACCCGCCCCCTAAGATCTCGAGAACCACGGAAGGTAGCGAAAAACGGTAAACGGTGTTGGGTTGCCCATCCACGTCTCCATCGAAAACATTTGAACCATTTTTTTGTCAGGTCACATTTAAGGTCACGAGAGGTCAAAACACGCCGTCATAGGGATAACATGTAAATTCAGTTTTTCGGCCATTACATCTGAACAAGTAAAGATAGAGCAAAACGACTTCAACTATATGAATCCTCTCAGCAAGCCGAATCGAATGATACATAATTTGACCTTGCTAGGTCAAATCAAGGATTTGACCTGACCTGAGGTCAGGTTAGGGTCAAATTATATAAAATGCATATCATTAGAACCGCAAAGCCCAGGCGAGTCTAATGCAGCTAAAATAAATGCTCTATCACCATCCATTACTGAGCTATTCCGTAAAAAAACATTTTCCCATGTATTTCCAATGGAGAGGTCATGCCTCGTACCTGACCTTAGGTCATCGATATCAAAAATACCGGAACATATTTTAGAGAACTTGGTGGGGCCATTGTGTGATATGAGTTTTAATCGGATAAGTTCACCCTGTTCCGACTTATGCTATCTTAAACTTTTTTGAGGTCGGGTCACTTGACCTGTACTGGTGACCTGACCTTGGATGACCTAACCTCAAAATTTTCACAGGAGTTGTAAAAATGATGAGGGAAAAAGTATGCCAAGTACGGTGGCGCTACGCGCCGCCGTTTTTTTGCTCTCTCCGAAAAACCCGAGGGGGGCGAGTACCCGCCCCCCGTCAATGCGCGTGTTAAAAACTGGGCATGTGTGACATAAACCTCGGATAGTTTATACATTTTAGTCCCTCTTTCTGTTCATTTGGGCTGGGAGTAATTCAACGATATATATTGATGCGTATTAACTTTGAAGGCTTGCGCTGTAAGTGGGACTTTACCTGCTGTTCATACACGACAAATAGACGAAGAAATAAACAAACTGGCATGAGGTTCTCTATTAATTATTTTCCGGAATTCTAGATTTTGTCCCTAAATACAGGAATCAGACATTAACTTCCCTACAAACTTTATGAAAAACCTACCAACGTTCTCGTGTCACTCTTCTACCGAATTACCTTGTACAAAATAAACTTATTTCCCAGCCAACGCCTGTTCCCTGGAACATGGAAATCGGTGGTATGGTCCCGCCGGGCCGCGCGGCTCCGTGACTGGCCTGCTCAGTCACAGCGCTCCCGGGGCCACCACGCGCACTCTTGACTTTGTACTGACCTTGAGCCATTGTTCCGGAGCAGCCACTCCCGATTTACGTGAACCCTGCAGTATGAAGATCTGTGAGATCTGAGGCGAATTAGCACACGCCACAGAATGGGTTTTATTACAGAAAATGAGACCGCCTGCAGTCATCATTTTTCCTGAGTGTCAATGGAGACACAATGCATGTGGTTAGTTGTTGGAGATTTGGCTCAGTTGCCTTGTTTTGTGAACATCGTAACATTGTTTGAGCGTATGAAAACAACCGCCAAGTGCACAGTGATGCAGGCGGCCAAAAAAGGACGAAACCTCTAGCTCAATGACTCATGATGATAGAAAGATGATTTCGTTTTCAAATGAACGTTTTTCATCAGGTGATCAGGTGGTTTACACAAGTACGCACAATGTTGGTTTGCGATTTCAGGGTTTATCAGATAACAATTTAATGAAGTTGGTTAAATATCACAGTTATGCATTGGTGACTAATAAATGCTCTACTTTTATTTTCGTAGCGCAACTCTTCTGCAAAATAAGCAAGCAAATAATCGTGTCTAGCCCTGGTGGATACGAGGAGGCATGGAGGCCTCAAGCCCCTCCCCCAGCGCCAAAATGTCAGAGTGCCTATAGTAAATGCATGGCCAGAGGATGTTTCGAGGCAATGGCGGGGAAGGCTCGAGCCCCCGCCCCCCTGAAATGAACTCCTGAATCTGCCACTGCTCCCCAGCAACAGCTCCACAAACCACAACTTCCCTTGGAACAAAAACAGAAACCAACTAAGCGCTAACTCAGCGTTCCGCACGCGCAATATTGTCTTCGTAGCTTCAGTGTATAAACCGGCGTATGATGTACTGTAGTTACCGTGATCTATAGCATAAGCCATACTTATTTTGATTTATAACATGCGATGCGTCATCAGCTGCCTTTATCGTTATGCTGGTTAATGGTGAATGGGCTACTAACATTGCAAATCTCAAACGTTGAGTTGTGCTTAGTGGAAATGTATTGCTACCAAACTTATCAGGAAACGATAATACTGTTGCTGGTTTTGCTTGATCACAATCTCTGAGCTTCGTCGCTCTCTTGTTGCATTTGTGTTTGTGGGCAAGAAGAAGCAAAATGTGAAGGAGGTCAAGGCCTGTGGAGGGTTTGTTTTATAGAGGGATAAATCTTGTCTCAGATAAGGTTGATTGGTTGATGTGGGATTGCCACTATGGTTAATAAAACGAAGTGAATTACTTTGAAGTGAAAAACCTTGCCTTCTCATTCAACTCATACATTATCATTTTTCCGTAAGGGGCAAAAGTGCAAGGTGATGCAGATCCCCTTGGACATTTGATAACAAACCTTGGACATTTGACTATTAAAACTATTATTTCAATGACGTCACTTATTGTAAAAAAGAAGATATATTTGTGCTTATAGCGTATGAAAGTGGGGGGGGGGAAATGTCATTTCCTGATTTTCAGACCTTACTTGTTCTTAAATTGTTATTTTTAGAATTTCGAAAAAGTGGTCCATTCCCCTAAAGTGTTAGATAAAGAGATCTGCGTCATACGCAACCAACGTCAATGTTGGCCCGGCCCTCTCATGATATACTATTTGTCATTCCTTGCATAATGGGGAGGAAGCATTGTGGCCTTACGGCGCACAAACATAACAACTGGAGTAGTCACATGGTGTTGTCAACTCTCACCTTGATAGAAGGATGTATATATATATATATATATATATATATATATATATATATATTTTTTTAATTTTGTTCAAGTTGTTCCCAGTTTGGTTTTTGGAGTCTGAGTTTCACTAAAACCATCAAGGGACTTGTCACGGAGACCCCATCCCCTATTCCAACGAATAGCTCCCACAATGAAGGGTTAATTTAGAAACCAAAGTGGAACACCCCACAAAGCACAACGACGGCCGCCCTGCTCACTCAGGTCACCCTCTCACTGGTTAGAGGGTGAGAGAGTGAGAGCGCTCAATATTTATCCGACGTAGGTCAGTTAGTTGCCAACCGACCTACGTCGGAAAATATTAAGCGCCGCAGCGTGTCAGAGGAACCAATCCCACGTCTGCACACGACCTGTCACTGCATGTTTCTGACAGCGTGCCAGAGCCCAACGCTGTATCAACTGGGTTTCCCCAGTTTCCCCACTGAAGCTGTCCAAGATCAGGTCTGTTGAAAGGAAATCTTGCCAAAACTACTTCATGCTTTGTAGACTCCATGGGCGTAGGAACTGGGGGTAGAGGCTATGCCCCTAATGTTCAATATTTTAACACGCGCATTGACGGGGGTCTGAGGCACCTTCGCTTTGACTGGAGGGGCGGGTACCCGCCCCTTAAGATCTCGAGAACCACGCTAGGTAGCAAAAAAAGGTAAACGGCGTTGGGCAGCCCATCCATTTTTCCATCGAAAATATTTAGACCATTTTTTCAGGTTACATTTAAGGTCACCAGAGGTCAAAACATGCCGTAATAGGGATAACATGTAAATGAAGGTTTTCGGTCATTACATCTGAACAAGTAAAATAGAGCAAAAATATTTAAACTGTATGAATCCCTCACAGCAAGCCGAATCGAATGATATATAATATGACCTTGCTAGGTCAAATCAAAGATCTGACATGACCTGAGGTCAGATCAAGGTTAGATTATATAACATGCATATAATTAGAAACGCAAAGACAAGGCGAATCTAATGCAGTTAAAATAAACGTTCCATCGCCATCCGTTACTAAGTTATTTACTTAAAACCATTTTCCCCATGTATTTCCAATGGTGAGGTCATGGCTCGTACCTGACCTTAGGTCATCGATATCAAAAATACCGGAACATATCTTAGAGAACTCGGTGGACCCATTATGTAATATAAGTTTCAATTGAATAATTTCACCCTGTTCCGACTTATGCTATCTTAAACTGTTTTTGAGGTCAGGTCACTTGACCTGTGCTGGTGACCTGACCTGAGATGACCTGACCTTAAAATTTTCACCAAAGTTGTAAAAATGATGAGAGAAAAGGTATGCCAAGTACGGCGGTGCTACGCGCCGCTGTTTTTATGATATTTCCAAAAAACCGAGGGTGAGGACGGGTACCCGCCCCCCGTCAATGCGCGTGTTAACAGTTTACCGTATGACGCTGACTGGAAGGAAACGACTTCACAATACACCCACCTTGCCCATCCCCCCCATGTTCTGGACGTTCTTAAACCTGCAGTACACTGACCTGTTACCAAGTGATCTCCTGGGTCCATCCGCCCCAGGCAGGGGCGTAGCCAAGGGGGGGCGACAGGGACAGCCGCCCTTCCCTGAGGGCCCGAAAGGCCCCCCCTGAGGATACGAGCCACGCGAAGCGCGGCTCGCCCGCAATATGCTATGTGGACAAATTTGGCATTTTATACCAGACAAGGCCCTATTAAGTCCTCTTCAGCACTCTATTCTGTAACAAGCAGGGCCCTTTTTGTCCATAGCGGCCCTTTTGGCGCTGTTGCAGGGGCCCTTTTCAGGGCGCCGCCCTTCCCTGAGCGAAATCCTTGCTACGCCCCTGGCCCTAGGTAACTATGCAACAGAAGTTAACAATGGCAAATAACTGCTTTTGAAATGAGTTGGTGCACATTTTAACATTGGTACATACGATAAATGAAAGGCCCTCCTCATTATACTGGCATCTCTCTAGTAAAATAACCAATAAAAACCCAAATCGAACATCAAACGCTAAAGCACTCATTCACGACCACCCAGCATCACCCAGACCCTTCTCCTCCCATGCAACAGAGGCACTGTTTAGTACAAAAGGCCTTTAAACAAATGCCGCAAACGTCACAACAGAGTGACGAAGATTCCAAGTGCCTGTCATCAAAATGTGGCACAAAATTCGACAGTGCAATTAAAAACTCTGATAAAACTCTTGTTAGTGTTTTCTGGCTTAACTGCTTGTGAGCAAATATCTTTCAAATACCTTTCAATCAGAAAAAATTCGAATTACATGAATAATTAACGTGTGTACAAGTAATTTTCTAAGGGTATTCGACAGTAAAAAAACAGCATTGTTCTCCACAATTAGGAATCGCCGTCGGGCCCTGTGTATCCGTAAACTCCGGTTTGTCGTCGCCCAGGCCGGATATCCGACTGTCGCCGGCCCAAGGTCACTGCTGGCCGCTAGTGCTGCGGTGTGTGTCGGCCGTAGAAAAGCAGCAAAGGGACTTGACTACTAATTAGACAACTGCAAGTCACTTACTTCATTGGCCACAAAGTCTTGTCTATTGAATCGTCTATCGCGACATATGCGGATCCAGGATTTCCGATTGCGTGGGGAAGGGGTACATAGGCGGGTGGCATCAACTGGACCATGAGGAAACATTTTTTTGGGCGGTAAAACCTACTGTGAGGGCGCCGGTACTTCATCCCGAGGGGGAAATGGGAGGCAAAACTTCAGGTGGCCTCATCAACCTCTCGGGGTGCTCCATCACCACTTCAGGGGGAGGCGAGGGTTGATGGGGTAGAGGTAAAATTTCCCTTGCACCTGGATCCGCTTATGTACCGAGGCGTTTAGCTGAGGAAAGCTCTCTGGGAGCTTTGTTCTTTTCTCCGCGGCTGCCTGAATTCAGATTTCGTAGACGTTTTCTTTCGCACTTAATAACTTCGGTACCCAAGGTCTGTCCCAATCCCTGGTTGGCGAGTTGGCGGGATTTCGCACCCCTGTGATTGTGCATTTTTCTGCCGGTGTAAGGAAATTGATCTGTGTATGAATGTTTACCTTGAAAACATATCGTTATCAAAACGACCTGACTGTGTTGCTGGGACCAGCCAAAGCCATGTTTTTGTGACTCAAAGTTCGCAGACATCCGAAAGCTCTCGTCGATATGCCTTTACTATGGATGGTCAGGTTGGCAGGTTGGTTGGCATTTGTGATTCTCGTTTAAAAGCATGACACTGTTTCCGGTGACACTGTATGGTACTGTATCCGGTATTCAGCGCGATGGAAAAGTTTCATATTCCATCACCCTTGAAATCGACGTAGCAGGTTGAAAAGGAAATAATTATGGTTTTACGTGCTCAATTTAATTCTTAAGCATACCATATCCATTTGACATCATTTCTGAAATATCAGTTTTGGAGCTTTGATCCCGTTTTTAGGCCTGTGCATCACTGTGCGCTGGTACCACAGCTTCAATGTGGTGCTAAGGTAAATACTAGGCCAGCGCTAGAACTAGGCTTGCTGCCAGGTGAACGGCAGTGGCTGCCAAACGGAATCGATATTATCAGACATCCAACCGAGTCGGTTTTCGCTGTAGCTGCTTCTTGTGAGCCGTACGTGATGTGTGGCACCATCAGAAATCTGTTCGCCCAGTTCCTGGTGTTTTTTCTGTTTTCTGTTTTTTTTACTTGAGAGATCCATTTATTTGCCACCCCTTTCTCCTCCTCCTCCTCGGCAACAGTAGCTACCCCCATTCCAGTGTTGGAGAAGGCGAAGGTCAGTAAACGTCTCTGCAAACGTTGCATGTGACATGCTGCAATTCTCACGTTCCTGCAATGGCAACAATCGTTAAGCTGTAATCAGGCAAGTATGATCGGGTTTCTTGGAAGCGCAAGATCCTCTTGTGAAATCTAGGTCCAGCAGGGAATTGGTATGTTCAGAGCGTTTTTTAGTTACGGATAAAAACGAAACGGTTTTAACCAAAACAGGCTTTGATTAAGAATTCAAGTAACACTGATCAATTCATGTTATTTTCTGGATATATTTGAAGATATTTCACGCTTCAAACTAGTCTTCGAAGAACGTTAGGTATATGCAATATGCATGGTTAGTCACCAGTACCAAAACCACGTTTGGCACGAAGGTTTGAAGGAGGTCCAAGCAGGATAAATGTACCCTCGCAGCAGGGCTAGAGCATTAAACCGAGTTCCCGGGGTCATCTCAAACCACGTGACCACCCGAGGAGGACGACGTCGGTAGAGAAGGAATTTTGTCCTTTTTCTCCGTGAACGGTAAGTTTTGGCACAAGTGAAACATCGATCCAGTGTTTTGTTTATTGTTTATTAAGAGTTGATGAGCAACAGGGCAAGCCCCAGTGACAGCTCAAGTCCAGATGGTAAAACACTCACATAACAGTACTATAAAAGGTGATGTACATACAACAAGGACACGATAAAATATAACTCTAATGGAGAGACATCAGGCATAATACATGGTAAAAATATATCACAAAAGCAGCACCATCATAAATAAACTAAGTTACATGCTCTCCAAATGATGACAATTCACAGTCTACCAATATCTCTGGCGATAGGGGTCGCTCTAATAAAAGATCTTACATGGGCCCTAATTTGTGCGTGGCTGCACCTGAACGGATCGGCGTGGGGGCGCGCAGTCATGAGTGCATTGAAATTGCTGGGCGCTCGACAAAACAGTCCACGCTGCACCGTATTTATCCGAGCATGCGGAACATGAAATAAGGTGCCGGTCATAGCTCGGGTGCGCCGAGGCGGTACATGCAGCGAGAAACTCCCGAGCAGTAGGGCAGAGTCAGTCCTGGCTGTTATGATCTTCTGGATAAACATGATATCGTATTGCAGATGGCGAGAAGCAAGACTGCAAATTTTGAAATGTTCCAAAAGATCAGAGTATTCAGGGGACTGCGAGTGATTGGAAAACTTTGACCACTACAACAGATAACTTCCCGAAATTATTCTCACTCGGTTTTTTTCTAGGTTATGATGACTTCTTCCTCCTCCTCTGCCATCTTAAGCTGGAGCAGGCACAAGTTGCTCTTCAGCAATAGGTACAAGTTTCTTAAAGGATATGCAGGGGGCGCGGTAGTGGAGTGGTCAGCGTAGCAGGTTTCCACACAGCCGACCCGAGTTCAAGACCCGGCGGCTTCCCTGAACAAGGAACAAGCTGGCTCCCGAGAAACCCTTCCAACAGGGAAAGAGTTGGCGCAGGAAAATGATCATGGCAGTTGGTACGTTAATAAGCTCCAGAAAATTATTACTATTAAAGGCATAGGCGCCGGAACTTATTCAAAGTTGGGGAGGGGGAATTCTTCACCGCTGGTAGGGAAAATACGATTAGGCCTATCACTTGATTTTTAACGAAAATGTCCGGAATTAGCTCAAAGTTAGGGGCACTTCTCCCGCCCAAAATTTGGGGAGCAGCCGCCCCCTGTCCCCCCATTTGGTCCCTGCGCCTATGATTATAGGTTATCCAGGTAAGTGTGCTTCTCTTAGGCTTCCATATGCCTCAGCTTATCGAACACACCCTCTCCACCGCAGCAGAACTGGGTGAAGTGTTTGGATCTTGGTGAAATGCTTGGGCAGAGTTGCGATCACTTCACTGTTGCCCACAGGAAAGAGGTTCTCTTCCAAGGCCCCCTTGGAGAGTGCACCGCACAACCATGCATCCAACTCTTGCCCATTGGGATGTGGACGATGAGACGTGTGGGAGTGAACTCAGTGGGCATGTTAGCCACCAAGGTTCTTCTGCGGTCTTTCCTTGCTAGGGTCATCACCCCTCCCCCCTCCTCCCATCCACCACTTCCGGCTTCCAGACTGTTCAAATATTTGCAGTTGCTCCCCCATCTTCTTTTACTTTACTGGTTTTAAACTCTTTCACACACATACGGTGGCTTTTCAAGTATCACTGTGATCCATATTAAAAGGAATGTGGCACCTTGGTCAAATCCTGGAATTTAGTGTAATTAGGCGTACTTTTAGGCGAAAATAATGAAACCAATCAGGATTTCTATGAAAAATGTACAATAAGCTCATTTTTTTATAATGTTTGTCTTTGGGAAACACCCAGTGCGCAGCTTGACACTGGGTGCTGAGCCTGAGACATATTTACTGCCCGTACTAGAACGACGTGTTTTGTATATTTGGGGTGATGATGAGGTGAGAGCGACTGAAGATGAGAGCATGAGTGAATATAACTCCCTCCGTTGCCCCCGGCCAGCAAGCGAGGTGAAAACCTGTTGTTCACCAGCCCCGGGAGCAACGAAGGGAACGGGGATTTTCTCGTCTGGTTGTCGATCCAAATGATGAAGATGTCAGAAAAAAGATAAAGTCAAGTCTATACTCACCCTTTTAGACTCCCCGGTTTCTATTCTGAAAAGAAGATGATGAGGTGCAGTGACTGAAGATGAGAGCATGAAGTGAGGCATGAATTGATATGTGTCAGGTGTGGGAGCACCACAATGTGACTCGACATTGGGTGCTGAACCACAGACATGTTTAATATACGTTGGTTATAACGCGTTACGATTCCAGAGAGATGCAAAGGCGCCAGGACCTCCCCGGCGCAACCCGCCCGACCGAAACCGACAGACCCAAAGGGAGTCAAAATCTGTAGGTGTTGGAACATCTGCTGTCTCTAATGGATATCGGTATAGCACAGGTAATTCAAAGCTCCCCCATCCCCAGGCCGCCGCCAAACAGATCACAGCCAAGGAGGCCCCGGCACCTCCGCGAGAACATAAATGATACCTGCAAGATTAAGTGGGAACATTGACTAAATTTAAGCATACGCTGACTAAATACGTGGTTGATATTTCTAAACATGTTCTAGTCGTTCAAGAACAGTATATATTTTGGAGAGCACGGAAGCCATACAATTTATTTTTGCACTCGTTGTGTATTTAGTATTGTTCTACTCATTCAAATGAACTATAAGCTTACTAAATTTAATATTCTACTGACTTTGACCGATGAAATGTTGTTTCAACATTTTCTTGATAATTAGTTTACTTCTTGGGATTTCCTCAACAGATTGAAATTTATCGGAAAATATACTATTCCACAATTTCGGGGCCAAGCAAGGGGTCGTGAAAAGGCGGTAATTCCTATTTGAAATGGTTGATCCAGTAGGGGGTTCTTCTAACCTCACGATATCCCGGTTCCCTGAGCGAAAACAATTTTTATGGCTTCAGGAAGCTGACCAATAAGGAATTTATGAACTATAATTAACATTTGTGTTTTCGCGAGTTCAGACACTTTGTGGATCGAGTACTTTTGAAAACTGGTTCTGAGCTTCCAGGGAGGTATATTCTTTCAATGAGTCGAACGGCTTTTTTGGAGGATGTTAATTTGTAAAGTTGAGATGAGTAATTCACACCCCAGATGAGACAGCAATAGTTAAGGTAAGGTTGGATTAATGCATGGTAAAGGAGAAGTGCTATACGATCTGAAATAAAGTATCGAATCCTACAAATAATGCCAATTTTTCGACTTATTGTTTTAGAAATATGATTTATATGCCCAGAAAACTTTAGTTGCTTATCGAAAATCATCCCGAGATACTTAATCTCCTCTTTTTCTTCAATTGCATTCTGGCCTATTTTTATGTTTAAGTGAAATTTTTGGATAAGGAGAGTAATGCTGCGTGAAGGTTTTTCAAGGTTGAGAGACAAATAGTTTGCACAGAACCAGTCTGAAAGCCGCAAGAGAGTTTCATTGACGTTCGATTTAAGTATTTCTGGATCTTTGTGTTTGAAGAGCAGGGCCGTATCATCAGCATAGGAGAGATATAGTGCATTTTCACCGATAAGCGGAAGATCATTAACATATAAAATGAACAGCAGGGGCCCAGTATAGACCCTGCGGGACTCCATATTAACTTTTCTATATTCTGACGTTTTGTTTTCTACTTGAACACATTGTTTCCTATTGGATAGATATGAAGAGAGAATTTCTAAATATTTACCTTTTATTCCATATTTTTGCTTTTCCCAGAAGAATGTTATAATCCACGGTGTCAAATGCTTTTCTTAAATCCAAAAATACCCCCAGTACAAGTTCCCCTTCCTCAAAGGCCTTAGTAACAAAGTCTTGGAGCAGAAGTATAGGCATAAATGTTGAACGATTTTTGGAATCAATTGGTTATTGTGTATGAGTTGATTTATTTCAAGATGTTCCATAATTCGGCAGTGAAGAAGTTTTCAAGAATTTTGATATTGCGGAAGAATACTAATGGGTCTATAGTTGGTAACAACATGCCGATCGCCAGTCTTAAAGATAGGCTGATAACTGCTATTTTTAAGGCATCGGGAAATATTCCTGTGGTAAGACATGCATTAAATAGTTTCACTAGATGCTGTACTATGCTTCTATATGTATTCTTTAGAATTTTGCTATTAATGCCATCACAACCAGCTCCCACATTTGTCATATTTTCAATTAATCTACTTACTTCTTCTTCATCTGTAAGCCTAAGTTCCATTTCATTTTCACAATCATTTACTAGATCTAGGGGATTGGTGGGGAAGGTGTGATTTTTCTTGGAGTTTTGTTCCAATAGTACTGAAAAAATTATTAAAGGCGTCTGCTTTACCTTCACTATCCTGTATGTTCCTCCGTTTGTGGTATGAATTGTTTCCGGGATATCATTACCATTACTTCGGCTATTTCTTAACTCATTTATGATTTTCCAAGTTTGTTTCGAGTCAGTCTTACATTTCTCAAATTCTGTCTCATAGTAGTGTTTCTTAGCTTTACGGATAATTCCAATCAGAACATTTTGTATTTATTGTATTGTTGCTTATCTGCCTCACATTTTGATTTTAAAGATTTAATGTAGAGTTGGTTTTTAACATTTATTGAGGATTATTTTGATTTTAAAATTATTTTGATTGTTAAAATACTCCTCCAGGAAAAGAAATAAATATCTGCCTGTGGATGATGTCATGATCTGGCAACCACTACCATACTCGAAACGCTTCAAGGGCTTTGATTGGCTGATGCTCATCGTGACGTCAGCATATGTCGTCACACCAGCAGCTGACAACAATGGCCACCTGGCGAGAGGTACATGAGAGGTACATTTTGGGTAGGTTTTAGTTTTTTCTACGGAGATATCGAGTTCCAAGACAAATGATGTATAGAGTACCGAGTTTTCGGACTTGCTTTACCACTTGGCTATCTCAGTTAAAATCACGTTATAAAGGTGCCACATTCCCTTTCAGTGATTAAGACTGTGGAAGGAGACCGGAATGTTCCTGACGGTGTCGGCCTTTGTGGAGCTCATGGCTATCATGATGGGCCATCCTGAATCGCGGGTGAAGAGCTGTGGCCATAATGAGGTCCACTTCCTTGGGGAGGCTGCAGAAATTTGCTTAGGAAGCGGTGGTGCGCCTGATACTTTCAAGCAGGGCGTCTACGAAATTGTCGGCGCTGGTTTCGAGCACTTTATAATGTTAAGCTGACTTAGACACATGTTGAATATCACATTGTAATCGCAAGTGGATATAAACAATCACGACAGAAATTCACACTCCCTCTCCCGACAATGGCTTGAGGGTAACGGAAGAAGAACGTTTAGCATGTTCAGCACTTGTTTGAAATGCGCCTGAGATTCGTATAATGCGCCTTTTCAAGACATGGTGAACATGACTCACAGTGAGAGGCAATTTTTTTAAAACAAATTATATGAAAAATTATAATTATCGATGTGGCGAAATGTGACTTCGATAACAAGTATTCCATGAGCAATAATCGTTGATTATAGAGAACTGGGGAATCGTAATCGTTTATAACGACTTTGAAAATCGTTATCCATGATAGTTATCAAAGTGCCTACCTCTGAATGATAATAACGACGATAAATCAATAAAGTGGAGATGAAAATTATTGGGCCCAAATAATTTCCAGGGATTTTTAAATCAATGATTGATTAATGATCAAGCCGCCCCGGTAGCTCAGCTGGTAGAGCGTTGGGCTCCGCCCGCTGCTCAGAAACATGCAGTGGCAGTGCATGTCCAGGCTTGGGATCGGTTCCCCTGAGACGTTACGGCGCTCTATGTTTACCCAACGTAGGCCGGCTGTCAACTGACTGGTGAGAGGGTGACCTGAGCGGGGCAGCCGTCCCTGTGGTTTGTCGGACGTTAACACGCGCATTGACGGGGGGGCGGGTACCCGCTCCTCTCGGGTTTTTCGGAGATAGCAGAAAAACGGCGGCGCGTAGCACCGCCGTACTTGGCATGCCTTTTCTCTCATCATTTTTACAACTTTTGTGAAAATTTTAAGGTTAGGTCATCTCAGGTCAGGTCACCAGTACAGTTCAAGTGACTTGACCTCAAAAAAGTTTAAGATAGCATAAGTCGGAGCAGAGTGAACTTATCCGATTGAAACTCATATCACATAATGGGCCCACCAAGTTCTCTAAAATATGTTCCGGTATTTTTGATATCGATGACCTAAGGTCAGGTACGAGGCATGACCTCTCCCTTGGAAATACATGGGAAAAATGTTTTTTTACTAAATAAATCAGAAACGGATAGTGATAGAGCGTTTATTTTAGCTGCATTAGACTCGCCTTGGCTTTGCAGTTCTAATGATATGCATTTTATATAATTTGACCCTGACCTGACCTCAGGTCAGGTCAAATCCTTGATTTGACTTAGCAAGGTCAAATTATACATCATTCGATTCGGCTTGCTGCGAGGATTCATATAGTTGGAAGTCGTTTTGCTCTATCTTTACTTGTTCAGATGTAATGGCCATAAAACTTAATTTACATGTTATCCCTATGACGGCATGTTTTGACCTCTCATGACCTTAAATGTGACCTGAAAAAAATGATCCAAATATTTTCGATGGAGAAGTGGATGGGCTACCCAACGCCGTTTACCGTTTTTCGCTACCTACCGTGGTTCTTGAGATCTTAGGGGGGCGGGTACCCGCCCCCTCGTCAAAGCGAAGGTGGCTCAGACCCCCGTCAATGTGTGTGTTAAACTTTGGCTTCCAAATTGACCCTACATCTCGGGAGTTCCTCGTTCGGATGGTGGGTTTGGGTGTCTCCGTGACAAGTTCACTGATGCCTTTAGTGAGGCTCTGACTCCAATAACCGAGCTTGCAACAGCTTGAATAAAATTTATAATAAACAATGATAACACATAGACAACAAAAGACCTAATTGAATGAGATAGAATAGATTAGGTTAACTGAAGACTATAGATAGATTATCCTTGCGGTTATGCATACCTAAACCTTTATGAAAGAGTACTTAAAATTCACCAGTTTATAACCAAGTCGAAACAAGCCATAAACAGTCCATATCTAGTGCATAATAGTCAAACTAGGAGAAAAAATGTTAAGCATAGAGAAGCTTGAATGTTAACACGCGCATTGACGGGGGTCTGAGCCACCTTCGCATTGACGGGGGGGGCGGGTACCCGACCCCCCTAAGATCTCGAGACCCACGGTAGGTAGCGAAAAATGGTAAACGGCGTTGGGCTGCCCATCCACTTCTCCATCGAAAACATTTGATCCATTTTTTTGTCAGGTCACATTTAAGGTCACGAGAGGTCAAAACATGCCCGTCATAGGGATAACATGTAAATTCAGTTTTTCGGCCATTACATCTGAACAAGTAAAGATAGAGCAAAACGACTTGAACTATATGAATCCTCTTAGCAAGCCGAATCCAATGATATATAATTTGACCTTGCTAGGTCAAATCAAGGATTTGACCTGACCTGAGGTCAAATCAGGGTCAAATTATATAAAATGCATATCATTAGAACCACAAAGCCCAGGCGAGTGTAATGCAGCTAAAATAAATGCTCTATCACCATCCGTTACTGAGTTATTCCGTAAAAACCATTTTTCCCATGTATTTCCTATGGAGAGGTCATGCCTCGTACCTGACCTTAGGTCATCGATATCAAAAATACCGGAACACATTTTATATAACTCGGTGGGGCCCATTATGTGATATGAGTTTCAATCGGATAAGCTCACCCTACTCCGACTTATGCTATCTTAAACTTTTTTGAGGTCGGGTCACTTGACCTGTACTGGTGACCTGACCTGTGATGACCTAACCTTAAAATTTTCACAGAAGTTGTAAAAATGATAAAGGAAAAGGTATACCAAGTACGGCGGCGCTACGCGCCGCCGTTTTTCTACTCTCCGAAAAACCCGAGGGGGCGGGTACCCGCCCCCGTCAATGCGCGTGTTAAAGACACCGCTAGACAAAAATAACTTTGCCGAGAATAACCACCAGCTGTTTAGGCAGAGTTGTGTCTAACACCTGAAACAAACATCAGTTGTGCTCTGAGCGTTGATAACACTGGTCAACAGCCAAAATGGATCCGGCACGTGAGCACCTGTTCCTACCTATTTCGATACCGCTGATTTCAAATTTAATAACCTTTTTTTGCCATCGGACCTAGTTTCTTCTCCAGAGCATACCTAATGTATAGCCCTTACACTTTCCACACACAGTCCTGAGCCTAGCCTTTTGTGGAAAATATAGATCAAAGATGTCGAGAACCCGGGGTATATCTGCACCCAGACAATGCAGCTTATCACTCATACATGTGAATTTATTGCAACGGAAAACTACCTCGCATTAAAGTGCATGAACATTGTACATTGAACAAGGCTTGCGCGCGGTCGCACAAGCTCGTCGGTATTGTAGACCGAGTGGTGATGTCGCCACATTATATGATGAGGATTTTATGTCAGAGTCACCTCCCTTGAAAGTCAAGTCCAAGTACAAAGTCACAGGTCAAGGTTATACCACCATTTCAAGGTCATTGACCCTAGTGCCTTCGGTCGGATAACGTCGCTTAATATGACGTATAGTATGTTATGACGTCATAGGTTAGGTCACCCAATCTTGATCTCAAGGTCGCAGGTTCAAGTCAAAGATCATAGGTCAAGGTCAAACCTAATTTCCCGCCCAACGGTTGCCATAGTGCTAGTTGCAGTATACGTTATAGGCAAAATGTACTATTTTGACGTCAAAGGTCAATGGCCTTGAACGACCTTGACCGAAAAGTTTCAGAAAACATTGCCTCAGACCTTTTCTCCGTTACTTTAGGCCACTTTCTCTCCATATCCGGCTTCTCATCGCATAATCACGACATTTCCCAATGGCTACCTTGCACGGACAGAATTTGACATATATGGGCTCGTTTTACCTTGAACATGTTGACCTAGGTCTATGAAAATCGTTTTAGGGGAGAATACCCCAGCCTCTACAAACACCCAAACGTTCATTTTCCTAGACCTCTTGGGTTTTGCACTGTCAATGTCACTTATGCCAAGTAGGCTGGAACAAAGACGACACACAGAAATACTGGATCTCAAAATTCTGGGCTGATACGGCATTTCTGCTGCAAGATTCGTGGTCAGCGCCACAAGTTACTCTAGAAACGGACTATTTTGTATTTGATCCATAACAAAAATAAATTTTGTTGACCAGTGTAATGAGTCAACAATTTGTCCATTAGTCAAGCATGTTTGGCATGACCGGACCGAGTTAGTTGTAGGACATACACAAGCTGTTGACCTGGCATTCTTAGCTTATGAGACTCATTTTTGCTAAATCTCGGTTTCTATCATGGACGATATTTTGACAGTCTATCCCCTTTTTATAAAAAGGTATACATTACCTGATACTTCAATGATATGATTACGGTAATAGCTTCAATAGGCATTAACATCAAATAAGATGTTGAGCTTAACGTCGGGGACATGAAATTTGTAGAAAAAATTATGTATTTACTACGTTAATCCTATTCTTGTCAGGGGAATCGATCCGAGCCCCTTTCTAAGATCTCAAAATATACCCGTCTGATGTCATAAATTGAAAGTGTGGGAGATGTGTCCCACCCTTTATTGTATTCTGAAAAAAGAAAATTGTGACAGAGGCGTGAATTATCCTGTTTTGACTGTTTTCTTATTCTCTGTAACTATTGGCCGTACCATTTGATTTTGCAAAGATAAGTAGGCATTGACAGCGGATTTTTGGGATGTGTTCATATCCTCTCCTTGTCATATTCTTGTCATATTTCAGTCATTCGAAAGTTCAAGATTCAATGGCGGTTCTAGGGCCAGACCTATACGGTGAAATCTATACATTTTACCGCTTTCCTGTTACCCTGCGTCAGATACTGTAGAGCTCGAAGCAAGACAACAAAAAGTGGTGCAAGGTACATATTGTCAATGTCTTTAAAGTATGTGTGTAAACATGTTTCACAGCTATTGATACTTTTCATATTGCCCAAGCCTTATCCAATCATGCCAAACCCGTGAGGACTATAGGTATTTTGTCTCCTTGATCTGTCTATGGGTTATTTTTCTTTATTCGGTCTTGGAACCAAATGTATGCCCAACATGCGTGTCTCATCCATTATACTTAGTATGGTAAATTGCACTTGCACAAGCGTGAGCCCCTTAATTGCAATACCTTAGCACATCCATAACGATATATACTCCCGGCTATCCATGTGAACAGCCTATCACTCTGCAACAGTGCGATCCAATTCCATTACAAACCCCCATTAACAAGCTTACTGCTCTCAATAGCGTTACGGACTGCTCTGCTGTACCAAGTCCGCAACGTACGCGATAACACTCGGTTTGCGAATAGATCCTTATTACATACCGAGCCACAGCTCTATTCCCGGTAAAGATGTTAACTCAAGACTTTGAGGAATCTACCAAGTCTAGTTGTATAAAAAAGTCAGAAAGTTTCCAATACCTATCGTGGACCGTTGAGTGTGGATATATATATATATATATATATATATATATATATATATATATATATATATAGGGAAAACATGAATGGTGGGCAGAATCCCTCCCCTACTCGGATAGGCAGTGACGGTGAAATGTCCGAATTTAAGAGGAGGCACCATTGGCTTTTCAACCCATTTCTTTCCAGTCAACGCCATTGTGTTAGTGTAAAAAAAATATTTAAGGGGGGCACCGCGCGCCGGTGGTCCCCCTCCAGTCCCGCCGCCAGTGTTGACAACAAATGGTTTTCTTCTTCTTCTTTTTAATCAACAAGTCTCAGTCCGATCTTCTTTGTTCGACCTGTTAATGTAAAAAAATGGTCAGCTATACATATTGTGTCAAGCACTAATTACACGTTCTGTACACAAAACTTAAATTTATTATTTTTGCAACGTATATAAATGTGGTTGAAAGCCGGAAACACTGCAATAATACACCTGCATTAAAATATCAGCACTTTTCAGACTCTACAATGAATCATTCACTGAACACCTGATTAAAAGTCAAGGGGAGAGGGAGCTGAATTTCAATGTGGTGATGTCACAACTGTATGAGGGAAACTTTACATCAGGTTGTTTGAAAAATATATCAAAGAGATCATCCCCTCTCAAATTTGCATTGCATGATATGTCCCACTGTAAAAATGATTCCATGGGAGTGAAACTTTTTGTTTGTTTTTAACCTGGCATTAGTGTGAGATAGAAACAAACAGATTATCATCTTCCATTCTAAATAGTGACAGCTGTAGTCCCAGGGGGTAACAAAGATCAACAGTCAATCCACAGAAATGACACCTCTAATCTCAGTTCTTAACACACGCACTGGAGTGGGGCCTCGGAGGCCCCCCCCACCTGTTTTTCCGAGGTGGCCGGAGAACCGCCCGTAGCTGAAAAACGATACGTGGTCACATTTAACAGAATGCAACAGCGCGTCAATTGGCGAAGACTTTTTGGAAAATTTGTCGAAAACTTTTTGACTTATAGGCTTTCAAAGTCAGACCTGCATTTTGAGATCGCCGTAGTCGCGTGGTCGGACCAGTTAGCTTGCATTGGAGACCGAGTGGTGACGTCATAACGCCATAAAACCTGGACTATATGTCAAGGTCACCTCACATGAAAGTCAAGGTCAAGGTCAAAGGTCACAGGTCAAGGTCATATCTGCACTTTCAAGGTCATTGACCACTGTGCTTCGGGCAAAATGACGGTACCCGGTCTGACATATATTATGCTATGACGTCATTGATAGGTACCCCAATACCAAGGTCAAGGTCAAAGGTCATTGGGAAAGGTCAATCCTCATTTCCCGCCAAACAGTGGCTACAGTGTTAGTCAAAGTGTACATTATAAGTAGTATACCATATGGGGACCTTAAAGGTCAATGACCTTGAATGACCTTGACCCAAAAATTGTGAGGGAGCCTCTTTGAGACCTCTTCTCTATGAACCTGGTCCGTCTTTAGCTTATTCCCGCCATTTCCCGCATAATCACAGCATTTACCAATCGGTACCCAGCATGGCCAAGATTTGACCTTTACGACCTCGTTTGACCTTGAAGATATTGACCTAGGTCAATGAAAATTGGTCACCATATAGACCACCATAACCCCCACCCACCTACCAAGTTGCGTTTTTCTGCACTTCTTAGTTTCCAAAATCTTAGGGGGCCTACCAGGCCCCCTCCAGTGCGCGTTAGTGCCTGACCCCCCTCCAGTGCGGGTGTTAATCATTGTTAACAGTTAATATTAGCCCATTCTACTGTTTATCTTATACGGATGCTAAATGCACTGTGACTGAAAATACACAGTATTTCTTTTGAAAAAGTCAAAGTTTCAGAAAATTTGTCAAAGCTCCGATATTCCGTATTTTATGAATAGAGTAAATAACTCATTAAAAGTGAAACCGACGGGTTCAAAATGTCATGTAGTTTATCACGAAACATTGACTTATGACTAGACTGGTGACAAATGATCATGATTAACGAGGCCCTCAGGCAATGTCAGTAAGTTTATTCACTTCTCCTTCTGTGGCTGAACACGCCACAGTCTACATGTGCGTTGTGCCAGCCGTTTCGTGCCTTGTTCACCATGCTTTTGGACGACAAAGTGAAATAGAACTGATTGAACAACTGCGATTTTTTCGCTTTTTAGTTGTTTAAAGTCTCTCGGGCAGGGACGTAGGAACGGTTTAAAAATTGGAGGGCAAACCTTAGAGGGGGCCCACCTTAAGGGGGGCCCAGCCCACGGGGGTCATAATTATGAACAATTTTTGATAGCTCGTTTGGCGTTAATAAAGCACGCATGCACACTAGGCTGTCAATATATGAAAAATTATGAAATTAAATTTTGCTCTATGATTTCGATTTTTACATATTATGATCTAATAAATTATAGAAAAAAACAACAAAAAGTATTTTAGGTTTTTACGCATATCTTTTTCAAATCAGAAAAATTTTCATCCCTTTTGGAGGATGTCAATCATTTTTTACCACGAGTGTGTTTTTTATATTTACAGATTTTTAGGTCTTTCATCATATTTACAAAGTTAAAAACTGTTTAGAAAACTACAAACAATGCTTTGATACCAAATAGCCTCACTTCCCTATGCCTTATCAACTTGTATTTACTTTTTAATGACAAAAAATAGAAACAATTATTTAGGTTATTACGGATCCCTTCTTTACATCATTAGAGATTGATTTAGGCATGGAATAGAGGTAAAGGCTGATCACAATAAATCCGCCTAGCTATATTTCGATGCCTAAAATGCAGAGTTCCAGCATGAGTGCAAGTGCAATGTACTTGATGGCCAGCTTTGTGATGCCGAGGAGGTGTTGGCATGGTGTTATAGTGGTTAGCAGCCTTGCTTTCCACGCGGCCGACCCGGGTTTAAGGTTCGGCAGATTCCTTGTGCAAGGAGCAATTTGACTACCAAGAAACCCCTCGAACAGGGAAAGAGTTGGCGACGCCATATAACCCTGACAGTTGGTGCGTTGATAAGCCCCAACAATTATGCTGGTTTCCACGCGGCCAACCCGGGTTCAAGGCTCGGCGGATTCCCTAAGCAAATATCAATCTGGCTCCCGAGAAACCCTTCCAACAGGCAGAGTTGGCAACACCATATAATCCTGGTAGTTGGTGCGTCGATAAACCCCAAAAATTATTGTTATTATGCCGAGGAGGTCCAGCTTTGATCCTGAGCACCAGTTCTATGTACTATACGCTTTGGCAGATGAATCCATCCCTCGTCTCAGCATTACAGACTGAACTGGCTCCAGCTGTCACTTCCTTTACACCTCTCTCTCTCTCTCTCTCTCTCTCTCTCTCTCTCTCTCTCTCTCTCTCTCTCTCTCTCTCTCTCTCTCTCTCTCTCTCTCTCTCTCTCTCTCTCTCTCTCTCTCTCTCTCTCTATATATATATATATATATATATATATATATATATATATATATATATATATATATATATATATATATATATATATATATATATATATATATATATATATATATATATATATATATATATATATATATATATATATATATATATATATATATATATATATATATATAATCTCTCTCTCTCTCTCTTTTTCTCTCTCTCTCTCTCTCTCTCTCTCTCTCTCTCTCTCTCTCTCTCTCTCTCTCTCTCTCTCTCTCTCTCTCTCTCTCTCTCTCTCTCTCTCTCTCTCTCTCTCTCTCTCTCTCTCTCTCTCTCTCTCTCTCTCTCTCTCTCTCTCTCTCTCTCTCTCTCTCTCTCTCTCTCTCTCTCTCTCTCTCTCTCTCTCTCTCTCTCTCTCTCTCTCTCTCTCTCTCTCTCTCTCTCTCTCTCTCTCTCTCTCTCTCTCTCTCTCTCTCTCTCTCTCTCTCTCTCTCTCTCTCTCTCTCTCTCTCTCTCTCTCTCTCTCTCTCTCTCTCTCTCTCTCTCTCTCTCTCTCTCTCTCTCTCTCTCTCTCTCTCTCTCTCTCTCTCTCTCTCTCTCTCTCTCTCTCTCTCTCTCTCTCTCTCTCTCTCTCTCTCTCTCTCTCTCTCTCTCTCTCTCTCTCTCTCTCTCGTGTGGGCGGCAGGGGAAGTACTCTACCCTTATGTGCTTCCCCATGAACTCCAGCCACTTGCAATTGGTCAAGCTGCAGGCCATGATAAACTCGGTGGTGGCCTCCCGGTCTTGAGGCAGGACATGATCCGCAGCCTGAGGGAGGTATTCTCCTTCTGCTCTCCTCTGATGGAAATAATCTTGACAGAGACGAACTTCCTCCTCGTGGCAGATAAATGTCATCAGGATCGTCTCGGTGTGAACGAACATTGCGGAGGAGCACACGGTGGGCATGGCATTCAACTGCACCACCTTGGGCTGAGTACAGAGGCAGGAGAGCTCGAACATGACTTTCCGAGGGCTGTCCAGCCAGTCGTTGCTGGTCTACACCTGTAGCCAGAAGGGAAGGTAAGGCTCGATAATGATAGCGACGATCTCCTACCGAGTTCCAATTTTCCTACTGACTCCAGATGAAGGTTATCAACAACTTGGTAGACGGTCCCATAAACGTCCTATCCTAGCTCTCATGCCTCAGGATCCAGCCCTAGATGGTGCAATTGACTGTCATGCCGACTGTGTGTTCCTTTGAATGGTTTACTCACTCCGAGGAGATGCTAATGAACATGGCATGTTCTGCAGTGAGAAGGAGGCGAGGAGGATCACCTTCCACAAGATCATCTCCATCAGAGGGGAGCAGGAGGTGGGGAACACCTCTCTCAGGCTGCAAACCCTGGCCTACGTCAACACAAAGATGACCACTTTCAAAAATATAATTGACTGGGAGGGGGTCACCGAGCCTATCTTCAGCTTGATCAAATCCAAGTTCCCAGGGTTCATGGGGAAGCCCATGGAGGTAGAGCACTTCCTCTGCCACACGCAGGCCATGACGGTAGCGGCCACGTCTGTAAGGCAAATGACAGCTGCCAGTAATGTCTCTCGTGCTGGAAGAGGAATGCTTTTATCAAGCGATGGGCCCCAGGACACCAAACTGATGCTCAGGATCAACAGCAAGCAGGACCTCCTCGGCATTACAAAGTTGACAATCAAATAAATTGAACTTGCGATCAATCTGAAACTCTATTTTAGATGGGCGCTATATGACCACACTGGTTAGCGCGCCCTTAAACTCAAATAACAAGAAACTATTTTAGGCCTCGAAATACAGCTAGACTTATCATGACCATCATTTCCCTGAATCAATTCCTACTGCTGTAAAGAGGAAGTCCGTAATGATCTAAATAGCTCGTCTCGTTTGTGTCATGAAATAGGTAATTCAAAGCTATCGAGACATAGATAAGTGTGGTCGTTTGATATCAGGGCACTGTTTGTGCTTTTCTAAATACTTTTTGTGAATGCAATAAGTAGTCGAAACATCTTCGAATATAAAGAACTGGGTGAAAATGGTTTGAATGCCCCCAAAAACCTAGAAATACATTTTTCAGTCGCAAACGGGATAGGTAAAAAGACCTAGACCATTTTTGGTTTTGATTATTTTTCATTGGGCCATAACAGAGCTGAAAATCATGGGGCAAAATCTAATTTTTTCAATTTTCCATATATTGACACAACCAAATACGCACCGGCATGCACCAGGTATTTCCACACATGGCTTCTTACGTTATTTTCCGCTGTTTCGTTTCATTGAATAGTTCCATGTTGTTTTTTTCGCTTCGTAGTAGAAGACAGCCAGCTTCGTCACGCCTTTCGATGGCTCAGGGACGACTGTTGCTCGGCATTTGGTGCGGGGTGCGTATCCGATTCATGATTTGTGTTGGGATTGATATGAGATGGAGTTTGATTGGGTCCAGTTCTCGGGGCTCATTGGAAAACACTCGGGTAGTAGGTGCCTTGGTCTTTTTCACAAAGCTCTCCTCTTCCAGGGGCTTGCAGGCGGCGTACTACGGAACTGGAACATTCTCAGATAAGCTATCGGACCCGTTTGGGTTTCTTGTTCTATATTACAGCTGCTGACATTTATATATTCGTTGCGGGGGCCCACCACAAAAGGAGGCAGTTTCTCCCGGCCCCTGTTCCTATGCCTATGGCGCCCAGGGACCGCCAAATTAACTTGGAGGGCCCCAAGGTCCAGACCATGGCTCAGGAACCCAGATCAGCCAGCTCAAGGAGCCCAGACCAGTGCATTGGCCTTGGTACCAGCTTATCAAGGGACCCCACATAAGCACAGGGCCCCTAGAAGCTCAGCACAGGGGAGCCACAGATTCGCACAGGGTGTCAAATTAGCTTGGGGGCCCGGTTCAGCTCAGAGGTCCCCAGGTTGGCTTTTGTAGGGTCTCAAAACAGCTCAATATAGGAAAGAGGATATCAAAATCAAGGCTGCTATGAATAAGTTTTCTGCGAGGGTTTGACCTAAGCAAATAGCTTACATGCTCATGATGGTTAAATCTAACACATTGCAGGTTTGAACAAAAGATCAAATCAAATATTCAAATGATGAAAATATTAATTATGTTGTAAGGTGTGTGGCGTGAGTAGGAATTTTAGCTCTGTAGAATTTATGTGGACAGCATGCATACTATTTCAAGCACAAAAAATACAATATTCTCTGGCTTAGTATGCACCAGGGGTGTGGATTTCTATCTCTTTGGGGGTGCCTCAGCACCTCTATAATGTGCTGGGCGCCCCCAATGGTGATTTGGGCACCCCCAACAAAAGTTGAGGCAAAGTCCTTTTAAGTGCGTAAATATAGGAAATTATCAGTAAATGCCTATTCCAAAGCGCTATAGTAGCATTCTGCATCTGACCTACAACTAATATTTTATCAAACAACGGAAAACTTCGGAAATAATGGACAATAAATATCGAGGATGTTTCGAATTCAGAATTAGATTTTGTGCCTTTTCACCATCCAAAACGGAGCAAAGTAGCAAGTGTTTCCCTCTTCTGGTATATTATCTGGTCGTAATTCTGCAGCTCTCCTATTAGTCCTCACGCTCTATAACTCGTCCGATGGTTAAGTTTTAGGTTTATCAACGTCTCTCTCCTCCTTCCCTCGGTTACCTTGGGACAGTGAACCCCACCAATCATCTCCACTCTACCGAAACCCATCGCGACACTCCCGACTTCAGAAAACTCGGCCGCCGGCTAGCCTGTGCTGACTGCCGCCGTCTCACCTGTACCGAAGAGGAGCCTCGGATGGTGTGGCAAATAATAAAGCCAATAGAGAGCAATTTATGGCTAGAAATGTTTGAAAAATATAATGTAATATATCTCCTGGTTCATGATTTGAAGCTCTATCAGTTTCATTGAGAAATGTCCGCTGAATTTCTCGCAATACAAGTGAACGCGCCTCCACCAATCAGAGGCCATCGTCCGCCGGCAGCAGGGATTGCCTGCGGGCACCGAGGTTACAGAGGTCACGCTGGGCGCCGCTGACGCCAAGTTCAAGCCTCGGTGGGGAGGGGTCGCGTGGCGGATTGTAATACCTACGTGTGTGGTATTGAAAATGGTGGTCGTTGTGCCTGTCAGACTGAGGGAGGGGACCGGTGTAGAAGGCGTTCTGTGCACGGGGGGTAGATATTTGGGTTAGGCGTTTGTGTTATGTGCAGTGCCGATAACACTTGAAAAAACATGAGAGCGAGCTCATGAAATGAGTTCGGTATATGAGCATGTTTGGCGAACAAAATTGCAGGCACCATTTTCGAGTCCATAGTATTTATTGGCATCAGGGTAGATGATGCAGCTTTTCAAGACTTTTTTAAAATTGACACACTTATTAGCAAAACAACAGGTATGGTGTATGTGGCCTAGACGCCTACCTGACTTTTCATGCGTATGCAACGCTAAAAGTTTGAAATTCTAAAATGACAATTTGAATTAGAGATATAAGTAGTTTCGATCATGTAAACAAGGAGGGTCCAAGGCAAAGCATAAGATGTCCGAGGGAATTAACTGATAAGTATGTATATGTTAATGGCATGAACATCACTGTATTCATTTTGCATACGCCATTCCCCCACCAGTTACCACATCTTTTCGATGTCGCCGCCACTCGGCCTCCTGGCAGCCAGAAGCCACTGTGCACGGCCGTCTAACTGTGATTGTCCGACCTTCTATCTTTAGGCCCATAAAAATTGGTTTGTACGCTATAATACTCCACTAATAATCTCCCGGGTGACATCGCCGGTCCTAGTTATTGTTTATTATTATCATTATTTGTGAAAAGTTATGTACCGTTGAAAAGTTATGTACCGTTGGGACTTGGCCAGCTGACGGCCAGCTGGTCGGGTCACAAAGGAAGTGCTCCGTAGTTCGTCTCTTCAAAAAAGTGTTTCTTGTGTTCGTTACCAAAACAACTAACACTACTTGGAAGTTAAGGTCAACTTTTACCCGGAGCCAAGGTGAGAAGTCCGTGGACAACACAGAAGTTGAAATATTAGCAGAATAAGATAGGGTGGTTCCTAGAATTAATCCATTAGATTTGTAAAATACGTGTGGCTAAATTGGCGCATCAAGACCAACTGACGAAGTAGACCCAGTCAGAAATTTTCCTCGTAAAACGTGACCTTGTGTTCTGGCCACCACCAAGTTAACAACAAAGTATCGCGAAAAAGACCACCACCATTCTAAAGAAAGGAAAATGTTACGGTTCAATATGTGCTTGTTTTTAATTGTATTTTTTACCGTATTTCGGAAGACTTTCATCACTGCCGTCCATCAACCAGTGATTAAATGTGAACTAGGCTCACTTGAATTCGGAAAGAAAGAAATACTAAGAACATTTGGAACAAGCTATTGTATGTTAACTGAAACCATTAAGAACATCCAGTGGAAAACGCACCGATTCAAACAGGTTAAGATCTATCTCGTCATCGCTCTGTTGACACAATCTTATGCACCTGAGCCGAACCCAGGCCCGTCAAGTCTGCAAGAAGTGGCCATGTTAGCGAACTCCCAATCAGTACAGTTGTGCGGGACATGCGACAACAGTATGCGATGGGATGCTAGGGCACTGTACTGCAATGTATGTGGCCAGTGGTATCATCCTCACTGTCAGAGCGTGGATAATTCCTCTTATGAGAGCAACATTTGGTGTTGCGCTGTTTGTGACGGCCGAAACACGCCATTCGAATTTGCGGATGAGAACGACTTGTCGGAATCCGAGTCATATAACACTCCATCCAGACTCTTGAGTAGACCACTACATGCCTCAACACCAAAACGGTCAAGTCATCAGGACAAGTGGAAACATCGGCCACTTCGATTTTTAAATATTAACCTTCAATCAGCTCCTGGGAAGAAGCCTGAAATCCTTCAGCTTCTCGAAAGCATAAAACCAGACATTATCGTTGCCACTGAGACCTGGCTCGACCCATCGCAGTCAGATGCTGAAATACTTCCTGACAGATTCAAAGTGTACCGTAAGGACAGAAATCGGCATGGCGGCGGAGTGCTGATCGCAGTGAATAACGCGTTTGACAGTTTTGAAGTCACCGAGTGGCAAGTAAACTGTGAGCTTATATGGGTCAAAGTAAAAGTTAAAGGGAGGAAGACTTTATATATTTGTTCGTATTATAGGCCGAATGTAAGTGATGAAGACAGTTAAGACAGTTCAGCGTATCAATAACTCGAGCAGCTACTGTGCCAAACGCCCACCTATTGATTAGTGGCGATTGCAACTTTCCGAGCTGGGATTGGAAAATGATGTCACTAAAGCCTAACCCGGTTTACCCAAGACTACACAACGATTTTGTCGACATCCTTTGTGATCATGGTTTAGAGCAGCTGGTCACCTCTCCAGCACGTGCAAACAACACACTAGATCTGGTGATAACCAACAGTCCTCATCTTGTCCCAAGAGTTGAGGTACTTCCAGGTCTCTCTGATCACGACGCTGTGTACTGTGAATTTAGCCTTTACGCACAGGAACACAGACACCCAGACTTGTTCCATTGTACAATAAGGCAAATTGGCAGGGGCTGAAGGAGGTATGTATTGACCTTCTCGTCAGAATGGGTCCGTTGAACCGCACGGCCACTGCTGATGAGCTGTGGAACATGTTTAAGGACACCATCTCAGATGCCATATCCAGGTTTATACCACATAAGAAGACGCGCTCTAAAGAGAACAAGCCTTGGATACCCAGAGAACTTCGCCAGCTAATAAACAGGAAAAACCGGCTTTTCAAAAAGATGCGAAAAAGGGGAACTGAAGAGCCCAAAAAGCAGTATCAGCAGCTTCGAAGAGAAGTTCAGCGGAAGCTGAGGCGAGCTTATTGGCAGTATCTCAACTCTATTTTTGAAGGTGATGAGTCGGCACAATCGACCAAAGACAAAAGATTTTGGACTTATATTAAGCATATGAAGTCATCGAACATCGGAGTTGCACCACTGAAAGACGGTGAACGCTTAGTATCAAACCCGGAACAACAGGCGGAGATACTCAACAGACAATTCAAATCTGTTTTTGGTGAGGGCAAAACTTACAGCTAGGAGGAATTTCAACGCAAGTGCGGCATGCCTCCGAACACCTTCCCAGTTGTTGATGGAGTGATTATAACCGAGCACGGAGTTAGAAAGCTTCTGTCCAACCTGAACCCAAGGAAAGCAGCCGGGCCTGATGGCCTGAGCACCCGTGTCTTGAAAGAACTCGCACATGAAGCGGCCCCTATACTCACGATGATTTACCAAACATCGCTTGACTCCGGTCTAGTCCCGATAGACTGGAAGGACGCCCTTGTGACACCAGTGTTTAAGAAAGGGCAGACACACGACCCAGCCAACTACCGCCCAGTTTCCCTCACCAGTGTGTGCTGCAAGGTAATGGAGCACATTCTGACCAGTACAATAATGACACACCTGGAACTTAACAGCATCATGAATAACAGCCAGCATGGATTCCGAAAAAGAGGTCATGTGAGACACAGCTTTTGGAATTAGTAGAAGAGCTAAATGAAAACCTGGCCAGTGGCTTTCAAACTGACGTCCTGGTCATGGATTTTGCTAAGGCGTTTGACAAAGTAAACCATAGCCTACTTATTCACAAGCTCAGCCAGTATGGCATTAAAGGAAGGATTAACAACTGGATATCCGACTTCCTGAAGGATAGAAGACAGGCAGTGGTGGTTAACGGAAGCAAGTCCGGGTTCATTCCGGTCACATCCGGAGTTCCACAGGGCAGTGTCCTCGGCCCCTGTCTCTTCCTCGTGTACATAAATGACCTTCCGGACACCCTAGCAGCACGCACGCGGTTGTTTGCTGATGATACTGCAGCCTACAACGTAGTTTCCAACACTGCAGACCAGTTCAGCCTACAAAAAGACTTGGACAAGCTTGCTCGCTGGGAGGAGAAGTGGGATATGCAGTTTCATCCGAAGAAATGTACCTCACTTCCAATCACCCGCAGCAGAGAACCAATGCAGTACCAATATGTCTTACATGGGCACAATCTAGAAACAGTCAGCTACGTCAAGTACCTGGGCGTCACACTCAGCAAGGACCTGACCTGGAAACTGCACATCGAGAATGTTTGTTCAAAAGCTAACAAGACATTAGGTTTCCTGAGGAGGAATTTGAAAATCAGCTCACGAAAGGTAAAGGAAACCGCATACAAAGCATATGTGCGCCCTTGCTTGGAATATGCTAGCTCTGTGTGGGATCCTCATCATCAAAATGATATCAACAGAATCGAAGCAATTCAACGCAGATCTGCGCGGTTCGTGACGAGGGACTACAAACGCACCTCTAGTGTCTCAGTCATGCTAAGTCAGCTCAAATGGCCACTGCTTGAGCAGCGACGGAAGGCGGCACGCCTAACAATGCTTCGAAAGATCGCCAATGGCAACGTAGAAGCAGATGAGCTAAGAGAAAAGCTAACACCGCTCCCTGAGCGGGCAAGACGAGGGCACCACCAGCAGTTTGTCATGCCGCAGTGCAGGACCGATTACCGTCTGCACTCATTCCTTCCAAAGACCATCAGGGACTGGAATCTACTGCCAGAAGAATCTTTGGATGGTGATTCTTTGATTTCTCTCTTGTAACTCTTGTGTGATTATTGTTTGTTCTTTTGGCTTTGCGAGACACGAGCTACAGCACTTCAATTGACAAAATAATTAACTCGATGATTGTGGTCAATATACGGTAGAAGTAGAAGTAAATCAAGACGTTCAACTCTCAGCATTCGCTGTATGCCTAATTTGGTGGAATTGAGGCAGTGGGTGACTTCACAAGTAGTGTCAAGCATTGAAAGGACGAATCCTAGCGAAAGAAATTCCTTTGTTGGTAGATGTTGATTTTTCAGGCCAAAATTTCCGTACTGACCGAAACAATACAGCGTACTAGAATTTTGATACCAGGATGGGAGAGGACAATAATGAAACATCAAGCAACGTTTATTAGATTATTTCGAGCAGTGACAGTTTTTCAACGTTTTTTGTATGTTCAAAATGTTTAAAATCGAATTGTGAAATCTTTATAGCACAGCACATGTCAGTGAAAACGCTAGCTGTATGGTCTTTAAATAAAGCAGTAGTGGGCTGTTGCGTGGATTTTAACCCTCGCCCCACCGGGGGGGCCATCGATGGCCCCCCTAAGGTTTTTCCGGGATAGCAGAAAAACGACGAGGCGCAGCACCGCGGTTGAGGGCTCTACCTCTCACTGCATCATTTTCCCATCATCCCTGAAATTTTTTACTCCGGGTCACCCAAGGTCAGGTCACCAGACGAGGTCAACCAAGGTCACCTCACTTCACCTTTAGAGCTCTGTAAGAGCTACATTTCAAAGTCGATCGATTTGAAACTTCCTACACTTCATGACCCCTCCAGGGTCTACAAGGTGTATATCCGGGATTTTTTCGATTTCGTGCCCTGAGGTCAGGTCACGAGGCGACCTCTCCCATTGGAAAAGCATGGGGAAAAGCTATTTCATGATATAAAAGCCACAAAAATGATTGCAAATACTCAAACTGCTCAGAACAACGTTTTTGGACACCCTTTCGCGGATCCCAGGGGTCATATTTGCCCTTTGACTTTTCCAAGGTCATCCAAGGTCACCAGAGGTCAAAAACAGTATTTTGACAATAACTTTTGACCTAATTGAGCTAGAGCGGTGAAACAAACACCATCGTGTTTGTCTTGTCACTGGCTTTCATTTGATATACGGCAAGGTCACTTTTTGACCTTTCGTGACCTCAGGTCATATTAGGTCACGAGGTGACCTCTGGCGGTCAAACCACTGGCGGGAGGTCTTTACGTTCCACATAGCGGAAAAAGTACTGGCAATTTGCTATCAAATGTACTTTACCAGGCCTCAATAGCTCTAATGACATAAGAGTTATGCCCAGTTTGCTTAATCATTGCATATTTGAGTGAAAATAGCCGATCTTGACCTAATTTGACGTCTGGAGGTCAAGCCATTGACCTGAGCACTAAAACATGCGAAGTAATTTCTTACTGAATTCACGCGAGCTTTCTATTGCACTTTGCAGATTTGCGCTAACGCCCATATTTTCGGAGTTAGAGGGGGGCCATCGATGCCCCCCCGGTGGGGCGAAGGTGGCGCCGGACCCCCGGTGGGGCGCGGGTTAAGGAGCAGTACCATTTAGGGCTGTCCCGGCCCCCGGGATGAAATATCGAGTTAGTGTTTAAACACAGTTTAAGCTTTATTTTTCATCATTTTCAGGATTCAAAAGGACTGTGTGATGGCTGAAACAAAGATAATATTATGCTATCTCATTTCATATGGTGGTCACATAAATTTCCCTTCCTCAACTTTGGGCACCCCCAATGATGTTTGCAAATCCACACCCCTGGTGTGCACATATACAACTTTTCCTACAAAAATAAACTTACCAGAGGGGTGTCGTGACAAGACTTATTCAATACATACCATGTTCTGCTCCCTGGATAATGCATGGATCGCTGAATGGCGCCACTGTAGTACAGCTCCCGAAAATGGAATCTGTGAACACTAGTCTGGGAAGTTTTCGGCTAATTTCGACAAAATATTGCTCCCGTGGTCATGGTTAGAAATACAACATGCGTGAAAATTGGCTGCCGACTTCATACTTTGAAAATTACTCACAAAAACGTATTCTATAGCTCTCTCATGATAATTACGTTTTGCGTCTTGTTTCCAAAATATGAAGCAGTAAACGATTGGAGGGTGACCAATTGATAAAAAAATTTTATTAATCACAGCTAGGGAGAAACAATTCGCCAGCAACATAACAAAAGCTGCCGAGCCCGGTGTGCCCAGGATCAACTGCAGGATGCAGTACATTCCATAGGCTGTTCGTTGAAACAGACTTAAATCCGCAAACATATTTATATGGTGTTTTGGAGCTTAGTGTTTGTCCTAGGTGACGTGCGCAAAAGTGAATAACGATGCCAGGGTCGAATTCTGGTAGAATGCAATACCGGGCTGTAGGGCGAACAGCTGTTGCTAGAGGTTGTGTGCGGGATGAAACACCAATGATTTATGCTGCAGTTCAGGGCTGCATTTTCCAGACGAGAAGTCAGCCCTGGGCTATAGTCTTCACCTTCCTGCGGCGTTCAAATGCCATTCAAATTCCGTTCAAACTCGTCCCTGGTACCTTTCAGATAACAGAGGATATTCAGATGCCAGGGACGAGTTTCGATGGGGAAAATGCAACACCGGGGCTGCAGCATGGATATCTGTTTTTTTCTACTCCGAACGCACCTTAAAGATTCTTAGAAAGCCAAATTGAGTGTCTAGTCTTTAAACCCCACTTGTATTTGTGCTCAACACGCGCTCGCCTCGTTACAGGCAGCAGAACCAATCTATGGCTGGGACTACGTAGCATTACCAACTGCCCGCCAAGCACAAAGACGAGTGGGTTTTGAATAGTTAACACTTAATTTAATGTTCTAAGAACTTTACAGCAATGTGCGGGATATAACAACTATTTGCATTTGTATTTTGACCAACACCAACAGGAAATATCCCAATTATAAATGCAGTAACGTGCGTTTGGACAGTTTTACAACCAAATACACAGTTATTCCACGATTATTACATCACTACGTAGTGGGCTGAGTTAAAGTTCGCTAAACGTGTAAAAAAAAAAAAAAAAAAAATATATGTACGATATATACCGAAACTTGCAGTGATATGGAGACAGTCGATTCTTCTGGAGAACACGTTGTGCAGGTAGAGCAAGTCATATTGCACGGACAATTCGTGCCGCAGTCCGGTTTGCATCATTCTTCCTGTTTGAATTTCACTGACAAAGGCGCCGAGTCGTTCGCTCTATCCACTTCGCCGCTCTGCCGCAGGTCAGTCGCATGAACGTCGAAAGCGGGGGTAGGGAGGACACGTCCCCCAGCTTGCAACTCAAGGGGGATGTGCCCCAAAAATGTGGGACTGCATTTTATTCCTTTTATGACCCAGCACAATACACATTTACCGGTGTTGAAGTGCACAATCGTTATTGCTTTCAAGACAGCCCATGTTATCAAAATTCGCCTCCCGTCCCCCCGGTCGTCGTTTATCTGGGGTTCGACCCTCCCCCTCCAATGAAATGCCGTGGCGACGCCTCTACTCGGCTGCTGCTGGTGTCAAGCGTTGCCATGGGCAACGGACCGTAGCCGGGTGGGGCGCGGTCGGCAGATTGTTGCGTCAGACATCCGCGTGGCGGCGATGCTGAATCCGATTTAAATGGCGCTTATTTCCTAAATCTAAAACTTTCCCGTTTGGAATGAGTGAAGTGTGATTGGGAACTGGGATTAATTGAATTTGATAAGGATTCGGGACTTTATATGCTAGCGCATTTTCGTGATTAATTTTGAGGCCTGTTAGAAATCGCTTAGTGTGGACGGTAGTTTCCGTTTCTGTTCACTCCAAGGTCAATTGTGCCGTGTTGTTTGTTGCGTCGCGAATGACACCGTGTTGTTGGGTGTCGAGTGAGACGTGATGGCAATCCGGCAATGATTTCTGGAGTCATTTGGGTTTACTCAGTTTGAGTGCAAATAGGGCCAGACATTTAGTACTGCCTCAGCTTGAAAGTGAAGAGCAATACATGTTCAGGAGGAGCGCTTCTGCAGTGAGGACAGGGATGATCCGAAGAACGAGAGAAGCTGGTTATTTGTGACCGCTGTTATGATTTGATCAGTTAAGCTTTGAAGTCATATACGTTTATTAGAGACCATATCACACTGAGATAAGGTGCACACACAAACAGGTATTAAAAACACAGATTATGTAGATAATTTGAGCACGAAAGAACTTCCATGTGATGCACCCGGGGGCAGCAGTGGAAAGGCATTTCGTTTGCCTGGCCCATCCATATGGGTACCATTCATGTTGATGACTTACCTCAGATGATAAAGATGATGAAGAAGAGAGTAGTAGCTCGTGGATGGATAAGAAGATTTATTGCTACAGCTGGGTCTCCTCTTAAGGAAGAGAAGTAGAATTACGATAGCCCTAGATGGTGTTAATCTGATTTGCAGACCCGCTTGCGTACACTGGATGCCCTTCAGACAGATTTAGAGATTCTGTTTGATAATGTTTCTGCAATGATAAGTAACATAAAAAGGCTAGTGTTTTTACAGATGGTGCTGTGAGTGTCATTGATAAGATAAACAAGTCCCTGTTGTCTAAGGGGCAATGATGTGAAGGGATCTGTGTCTGCCTCCTCCCAGTTCTTGAAGCTGCCAAAACTTGGCCTTTGTAAGTTTTCTGGGATTATGCTCTAATGACAGTCATTGTGGGAGTGTTTTCAGGTTTGCACTCAGTGGCAGACATAGTTGGTCGGTTTGGTGGGGGAAACCAAAGTTCAAAAGCAAAAAAAAAAACTCACGCGGTAAAAACTGTGTTACAATATGACTTGACGGTAGAATTTGAGGTATCTGAGGCGAAAAAAACGTTGGGGGTGAAAAATATGGGCTCAGGATACTTTTTCCTATCCAAGACCCAATATTTACACGGAACTTAATTTGGCCCTTTTCAAGTTGAGAGTTGAAACATCAAAACCTTGTTTATAAACTCAAAAGGAGTCGGGGAAAACAGGAGGTCGTCCGCCTTGGGGGAGGCACAAACATAGTTTTGCTCCGAGCTTTTCCGTTTGGGGGGGACAAGTGCCTCCCCTGGATCCGCCACTGTTCAAATTTATATCTCAGGCATACCTGATGTATCAAAGTTCACCTACCTGAGTCAAAGTTCACCTTTCTGAGGTCGCTGCTCCTTGGTCAAGCGAGTTAGTGCATTGCTGGACTGACCCTCACACTTGCAAATTACGCAACTGCGCGTGAGGTTAGGTATGGAGAAAAGGGGCAGGGCATATTTTAAGAAATTGGGACTGGTGTGCATTCGGATGAAAAGGGCACAAATTCCCTTCGAAAGGACACTCATAGAACATCAAATGACTGGTGACTGGTGGGCACTGGGCCGTTCAGGGCCGCTGACTGGTGGACATAGCATGGGGGACTGATGGGCAAAATGCCCACCATTCAGTAGCTTAACACGCCATTGACGGGGGTCTGAGCCACCTTCGCTTGACGGGGGTACCGCCCCCTAATATCTCGAGAACCACGGTGGGTAGCGAAAACAGTAAACGGTGTTGGGAGCCCATACACTTCCCATCGAAAATATTTGAATCATCTTTGTCAGGTCACATTTAAAGTCACCAGAGGTCAAAACATGCCGTCAAGGGATAACATGTAAATTAAGGTTTTCGGCCATTACATCTGAACAAGTAAAGATAAGCAAAACACTTAAACTGTATGAATCCTGCAGCAAGCCGAATCGAATGATGTCTAATGACTTTCTAGGTCAAATCAAGGATTTGAACGACCGAGGTCAGGTCAAGGTCAAATTATATAAAATGCATATCATTAGAACGGCAAAGACAAGGCAAGTCTAATGCAGCTAAAATAAATGCTCTATCACCATCCGTTACGAGGTATTCAGTAAAAACCATTTGCCCATGTATTTCCAATAGAGAGGCCATGCCTGTACCTGACCTTAGGTCATCGATATCAAAAATACCGGAACATATTTTAGAGAACTTGGGCCCATTATGGGATATGAGTTTCAATTGGATAAGCTCACCCTGTTCTGACTTATGCTATCTAAACTTTTGAGGTCAGGTCACTTGACCTGTACTGGTGACCTGACCTGAGATGACCTTACCTTAAAATTTTCACAGAAGTTGTAAAAATGATGAGGAAAAGGTATGCCAAGTACGGCGGCGCTACACGCCGCCGTTTTCCTGCTGTCTCCGAAAACCCAAGGGGGCGGGTACCGCCCCCCGTCAATGCGCGTGTTGAAATAAACCCTGAAAAGAAGTGATTGTTTTCCGGCACATCCAGCAGCTTCTGTCCCCTCTACCCTCGTCTGACATCAATATCACCATGCTGATGTAGGATATATCACAAAATCACTGTTCCCGGGCCCATTTTTTAGGTCTCGTTATGAGTCTAACATCTTAACTTTACGAACGGTGTAACGTTTCTACAACAAAACATCTGCAGAATCTCGACATAAAATCATAGTCCTGTCAATTCACCGGCAGTGAACTGGGAACGCCGGTTTCCCTTCACTTAACGGAGGCGCGGCGGCCGGCCAGTGCGTGCTCACTGTACCATTATCTCGTCCTACATTCGGCGGCGTGGCCCGGCGCGCTCCGCTGGGGCCGCGTCGAGTCATCAGACCCCGGGCGCCAGGCGACGCGGCGTGCATGCGTTGACCGCAAACAACGCACCAGTGCGCAGCCTTCCTAGCTGCTTGGGAGTGGCCGTTTGTGGATGGATGCTCGTTTTGTTATTTTTACTGGTTTTATATCTGCTCGCTTGGTATCTTGATATTAACATGAACTTTGTCGGATACGGCTTTGTACACGTTTAGCTGAGCTCGTTGTTGGATCGATAGAAATTGCGTTTCATGTATTCTTGAAAAACCAGGGCGTAAAAAACACTTAGAGATTAAAGGGGATGGACTGTTTTTTTCGAAATTCTAAAAATAGTAATTTAAAACAAAAGAGGTCTGAAAACCAGCACTTCCATAGGTTAAAAACAGAAATATCTCCTGTTTTCTAACAATATGTGACGCCATCTAAATAAGCCTTTCAATAATCAGTAAAACCTAAATCCTATTTTTAGTCTCAGTACCCCTAGAACTGTTGGCCCATAGACATAATTTTGCGTTTATGACTCAGCAGGCTTGTCACATTTGTTATGCCTGTTATATATAACCGTAACATTTTGTTTGGAAATAGCCTACAAGTATACCACTGCACTCTCCAACTTTGTGTGGACGGAGCAGGCATTCATCATCATCATCATCATCATCATCATCATCATCATCATCATCATCATCATCATCATCATCATCACATCATCATCATCATCATCATCATCATCATCATCATCATCATCATCATCATCATCATCATCATCATCAATTCTTATTTCATTTTTGCATACAGACAGGAGAAGAGAAGCCAGACAACAGACACGGACAACGTCACATAAAGTTTCTGACAGCCAGCATACTTTCTGCACCCCTGTTAACTAGAACAAATGTGGTGGCCTCTCCCATATAGCGGCCTCGGCCTCACCTTTCATTTGGACCCAGGAGCAGCCCATACAAAAACCAGAGACGTGTGCTTAATCATTTTCTTATAAAGTGTCTGCACTTTTAGGCGTTGTCTCTTTCACAATCACGCTATATAAAGATGCCAGTTCCTGCGCCTTTCATACCTCCAACATTTTCACTCGTATGAATAACCTGAATATGAAATAAATATGGTTATGTATCGAGAACGCACCTTGATGGATGTTAATGGCATATTAAGCAGTTACATCTCCTGCCGGTCAGCCAGCCTACCAGTTCAGAATGGTGAGCAGCAGCTCATAGGCGGATCCAGGGTTGTCGATCGGGGGGCATCGGACCCGGGGTGCCACTTTTGACCGGCGAAACCTACCAGGCGGGCGCAAAATCCTATCGGTGGGCATTGGCGGACGCAGGGGGCATTCGGCCATGGCCCCCAAAGTGCTGGAGGGCATAGGCGGATCCAGGATTGCCGATCGGGGAGGGCACCTTCCCGGGGGGCGCCATCCGGACCAGGGGGCGCCACTTATGACCGGCAAAAAGCTATTAGGTGGGCGCCAAATCCTGTCGGTGGGCGCCGACTTTCGTATCCTGGGGGAAGGGAAGCGACATTTCAGGGGGCGCCATCGACCTTTCAGGGGAGCGCCGAGGGTCGATCGGAGGGGGCACGTGCCCCCTTGCCTCCCTGGATCCGCCTATGCTGGAGGGGGAGGGGGAAACTATCTTTTGGCCCCCAAAACCTTGGAGAAATTTTTGAAAATCTGCATTCGATCTTTTCAGAAGGCCAACCCGAGAGGATATCTTAATGTTTCATCGGTTTTAACCTCATATTGCGCGTATGTGCGTTCCAACATGGAGTTTTGCAGTGTTGCGTGGACTGGCGCTGCTGCATCGCATACCGACCGCCTGAGCCGCATAGAGCACAAATTTGTGATATGGCTCAATATGCACAGTCGCCAGCTATCACAATCACTAGCCTATAAAGACTTACTGAGACTCTTTAAATTTGTATTGGTGGACGCTAGGCGAAGGCTGGGTGATCTCATTTTTATCCGAAACATTTTTAGGGATCGCATTTGTTTTCCCTCTCTTCTTGAGTCATTTTACTTATACGTACCATCTCGTGCCACCCGTCAGCAAGAAAGAACACTACTGCGTGTGCCATACGCAAGGGTTGGCACGACAAAAGAGGGTCTGTTTACGCGACTTCCGAGGCAACTGAATACATTCTTACATATGTGCCCTGCCGCAGACATCTTTGCCGATAATTACGGAACATTTCGTGCAAAAGTCAGGGCGTACGTCGCCGCTTTGTAACCATGGTATTGGACTGTGTTTTACCGGACTGGGTTTTATGACTTTTAGGGGTTTGTCGCATTAATGTTTTTATTCTTCACGCTCATCATTTTAGCATTGTATACGCGTGTGCCCATTTGGGTATTTTACTCCGGTTGTACAGTGTTTGTGCTCTTATCATGTATATATAATGTCGGTTGCCCTCTATACCGATGTACCATTGTTTTATCTCCTCTACTTTGCCTTTTATTGGGGTCATCCCGTGAGCAATGAATTAAATAAATACAAATAAATACAAAATACAAATACAAAAAAGGTATTTACGCGAGGGCTTCCCCCCCCCCGGAGGAGAGACAGACATGGTTTTGCCCCCCCCCCAAACTCGGGTCTGCGTCCGCCCCTGTCGGTGGGCGGTACTGATTTTCGCATCCTGGGAGGGGAGGGGGTTGGAAAGCGACATTTCAGGGGGCGATATCGACTTTTCAGGGGGCGCTACGACCATTTCAGGGGACGCCGAGGCTCGATCGGGGGAGGAGGAACGTGCCCCATTTGCCCCCTGGATCCGCCTATGCGGTAGCGACAGTATGCGACACAGAAAGCTGCTACTTACATGGGTAACAACTTGTTTATAACAGGCCGACCACCAGCATTCTTACTATGAAACGACAGCTCTTCGGTTGCTCCAGTTATCAGTAGTGTGCTGTCAGAGGCGGATCCAGGGTTCTTTTATAGGGGGAGGCGTCATCCGGACCAGGATGAGCCACTTTTAGTTGACAAAATCTACCAGGTGGGCGCGAAATCCTACCTTGGGGCGTTGATGCTCGCATCCTAGAGTCCAAGAAGCGACATTTCAAGCGCCATCCAACTTTCAGGAGGCGCCGTGACCAATTCATGGGGAACTGCTGTTTGATCAGGGGCACAAGTGCCCATTTTCCCCCTGGATCCGCCGATGTGTTGGCTCATGCAACGCAGAGAGATTTCTATAGACACCTTCCCAGTTTCTATAGACACCTTCCCCTACGCGCGAGGAAAGTTCAGGGGCAGATTAGCTCAGTCGCTAAGGGGCTGGGCTGATGGATGATGGGTAGATACCGAGTTCGATCCCTGGGGGGCTCAGATTTTTCCTTTTCGTCAGCGCTGTTCTGTAGGGTTTGAGGTCAGTCTTAACGAGAGAGGTACTATTGCGCCTAAGTGGACGATGTTCTCCAAACCATATTATGAATTCAGAAATGTGATGGCTCAGTTTTTTATTGTGCAGTATTCTTAGTATCATGTGTGGAACCAGTAGTTATGGATAGCTCCCTGCAATTGAATCTGCTCGGCAGTTTTTTTTAATTACTAGATAATTATTGCTCCCTCGGCCAAGATGAAATATACAGCATATGTGACTTGCTTTTGGCTTTAGATATTGGCCAAAAAACTGGGTTCCAGGTTCGTAGTTTGGAAATAATTTGCAGAAACCATTTTTTAAGATTGTCTTGTGACAATTAAGTTTCTCGCTATTAATTTCTAAACGTGAGGCTGCTGCATATTAGTGAGTACGTAATCGATAGCTGGGAGCAAAACACACAAATTGTACGTTGAATCACGACTCTGCAAGCAGTAGATTGCTCACACTAGAACAAAAACTTCTGAGCCTAGTGTGTAGGGGAAAGTAGGTGTATTGCGCCCCCTAAGGTAAATCACTTCCTAGACGAATTTCTCCTATTTGATATCGCTAGTGTGGATCAAATTACAAAATTTGATAATTGTTCTGTTATTGACAACAATTCCTAACATGGAAATATCCCATTCTAAGAGTTAATTCCGATTTAAGTGAAACTATGCAAAGGGCGCATTTGCTAAAGTGTGAGGGTAACTGCGCCCGGGGGAGGGCGCATTTAGATTTAATTGCGCCCTTCCCTCATCCCATGTTAAGCCAATGGCACGGCAGAGATAAGCATTAGTGTAAGAACAAATGGGGCTCGGCTGCCTTCCAAGATTTTCATCTGGAGGGTCTGGAAGTCATTTTAATATGGTATTCTTGCATTCATTATGGCGTGTAATAATAAAATCACACTCATACAGAAAGGCTTTGGATTTGATTGTTCAACACATATTTTGATAGGGCGCATTTGACCACAGCGCAATTACTTTTTTCATTTAAATTAGAAATTTCTGCTTTAACAATCTACTACCAAGGATAACATATAAATGTTGATTTCAGAATATGCGATACATTTCTGGCTTTGAAATTAAAACAATCAATTTCGGAATGTAACAGCCGTATTTTCTATTTTTCGGGTTCATAAACCCGTGCAGATTTAAGGAAGTACTGAATTTACTTCGCTGGCTGACTAAAATACATTCTTACACACGAATTCCTCGAAACGTTGGGAAAATGTATTAATTAGAGGTGGGAACTGGGTTAAGGTGCCCAAACAAAACTGCCTGTTGTACTTTTCTCTGTTATTAGAGGGGTGTAATTAGTTAGGGGCCCGCAATACACACACTTTCCCCTACAGATTCAATTGCAGGGGGCTGTACCTATCTTCAAAATGAATTGACCTTTTAAGCGCGACAGAGTTTGGTATTTGACTGTTGGTTGGTGACATTTCATTTGTAGGAGCGTTTACAAAATTGGAGGAAATAAAGTGTATTTTGAAATCGTTTCTCTCCAGTCAACGCCATGGGGTCAATAGTTAACAAAGGGGTGACAATGAGGGGTGGGTACCCCAAGATCAGAACAGGTGGTGCAAAAGGTAAAGGCTACGCACACTCAGAAAACATGACCATTTTTGTCAGGTCACATTTAAGGTCACGAGAGGTCAAACATGCCGTCAAGGGATAACATGAAAATTCAGTTTTCGGGCATTACACGAACAAGAAAGAAGACAAAAACGACATAAATCCCTACAACGAAAATGATATATAATGACCCTAGGTCAAATCAAATTACCACCGACGAGGTCAGGTCAAATTATAAAAATCAATCATAAACCAAACAGGCGAGTCTAATGCAGCTAAAATAAATGCTCTATCACCATTCGTTACTGAGTTATTCCGTAAAACCATTTTCCCATGTATTTCCAATGGAGAGGTCATGCCTCGTACCTGACCTAGGTCATCGATATCAAAAATACCGGAACATATGTTAGAGAACTCGGTGGGGCCATTATGTGATATGAGTTTCAATCGGATAAGTTTACCCTGCTCCGACTTATGCTATCTTAAACTTTTTGAGGTCGGGTCACTGACCTGTACTGGTGACCTGACCTGAGATGACCTAACCTTAAAATTTTCACAGAAGTTGTAAAAATGATGAGGAAAAGGTATACCAAGTACGGCGGCGCTACGCGCTGCCATTTTCTACTGTCTCCGAAACCCGAGGGGGCGTGTACGCTCCCCCGTCAATGCGCGTGTTAAGATCTTGAACGATGGGGTCATAGACCCCGCCCCTGTTCCTACACTGATAGAAATTTGTATTCCTATGTGCTCTATCTAATCCGGAATCACGGTCTGCTTGAGCATAAAATGATGTCATGAAACCTTATTAAAGGAACATTTGAGCATGCTTGCTCTCATTAGGATCCTCTTCCCAGCATAATTCCAGCACAGGAAGTGTTTTTGTAGGCCTTGACAGCTTAAAATAATTCTCGGCTTCTAAACATGGTGGGAAGAAGCTGAATATGATGTCTATATGGTATTACAAGTGGGATCATTTTTACACCACAAAGCATCATTTTACCATAGATGCTCGACCTATTCTAGCCACGAAATTCAAAGAGCTATTAATATCCTCATCAAAGTTTCATTTTATACTAGGAATCAATATATTCTGTCACCAGAAATAACCAGGAATATGGGAGCTTTAGCTGCAGAATCATTCGAAACCCCAGTGTATTTTGATCCCACGTCAAAGCGTACCCGGAGATTGCGTGCGCGTGCTCGCCCCGCGATTGAGAAAACTTACTCGCCGTTTCGCGCCATCTTCAGTGTTCCTGCCATTGCACGCAGAGCTGGCCACAAAGCTTTGGCGTCGTGATCCGAGCGAAATTTGAGGGGAATAGCTGACCCTTTTCGCTTTACGTTGGCACGTGGTTCTACATCGATCCAACTCAGGTTTTGACCTGAGGGGCCTGAAGAAGCCACGCTGCATTTGGCATGGTTTACGGGAGAAGCCACATCGACAGACCTAGCGGTGATAACGGATCAAGAGGAGAAGCTTAAGCTGAGTCTGATGACCGACAGACTCCGCAGAGAGCTAGCGAGAGTGAAGAAGCATACTGGGGCTGCGAAGGTTCAGGCATTCATTGTACTGGTGGCCAAAACCAGGAGTCCATGTATGTCAGCTAGATGACGGCAGCATGCACTGAAGCCCCAAGTTTGGCCACGCAGAACAGCCCTTGCTATGCAAAGTTGATAAAGTGGTGAGAAGCATCTGTTACTGTTGGATACAGTCGCCCAAGTGTTCTAAAGATCGTGTTAAGCTCACTTTGAGCACATATTAGGGGCGCTTAAAGAAGATTGGAAGGATTTTCACAGGAGCCTCTGAACGCATGTCCATCGCTGGACAGAGGTAAGTCTCATTCTGTACAATATCGTGCACAGAATGAGATATTTTTCAGCCATGACGGGATACTTTGAAGCAAACATGTCTACAATCATATATATATATATATATATATATATATATATATATATATATATATATATATATATATATATATATCCAAAGTAAACGAGGGCTGCTATCTCTGACGACAGTGACATGTGCTTGAAGTGTACGCCTGGACCGCTCCTGGGCGATATGGGAGAAGTGTGTTCATTAAAGGCATTTCATGTGTGTCCGAAAAATGGTGAACGTGATTGTTGTTTAATGTTTGTGTCCTAATACAAAGTTATTTTTATGTTATCTTTTCTTGAGGCTGAAGTAGACTACTGTAAACAAATTCGATTACTCTCATTATCATTAGACAAAGTTAATGTTATAGCAAGGCCACAACAGCACGATAAGTAACATCTTTACAGAAAGTTTCAATTTAAGAAAAAACACGAAGACTAACGAGGAACATCTAGTGAACCCAATGAAACTCAGGCACGACTCAAAGTATGCCACGTTTGTGTCTAATACAAAGTTATTTTATGTTATCTTTCGAGGCTGAAGTAGACTACTAAACAAATTGGATTACTCTCATTATCATTAGACAAAGTTAATGTTATAGCAAGGCCACAACAGCACGATAAGTAACATCTTACAGAAAGTTTCAATTTAAGAAAAAACACGAAGACTAACGAGGAACATCTAGTGAACCCAATGAAACTCAGGCACGACTCAAAGTATGCCACACAGACTACAATTATACCAGCATCAGTTTTGCTACTAGACTAATTTTATGCCAAATGCAGACTCAAAAGAGGCGGTTTCGTTTGAGCCTTGCATCGAATTCAGTTGTCGTGTTGAGTGGAGGGGCATATTTTTCTAAACCATGTCTCGTGGAGAGCTGGAATATAATGATTTCATGCCGATTTTGCTGATGGAATACATTGATGCCGTGGAGTTTTTCTATACCGAGCGAAGAATCATTTGAAACCAGTCATCAGACATTTTATTCCTGAGCTTACGGTGATCATTCTATGAGCTTCAGAAAACACTACGTGCTAGGCTCAATCCAGTCCAAGAGATTACATTGAGTCTGCGACGGGAATACAATGAGCCTGATTCTGCCTGATTCCAAGCGAGTTTGACGCCAGAATCCAGACCCGCTTTCAGCACCGACTCAGTTTATCCAAAAGGACTCAATTTTTCTCTCAGTGTACGCCTATTATCAACTGGTTTGGTCTTTTTCCTCCCTGGTGCAGTGTTTCCATGCGGTGGTGTTCCATCCAACGCTGCAGCTTGCACCGCCCCCCGCATACTCGTTTGGGCCATTTGTGCAAGTGCACCAATGATCTCCGCACTTCTTCATTCTGAACATCTTCTGCATGGCTGCAGCGCTCCCAGTGCTACACGAACTCATAGCTTTTCCACACGCGGCCGTTGGTTTAGATGGATCGAGAAGACACGGGTGAAAATAAAACAAATTGTAGTTTGTTTTTGCAGGGAGCTTTGAAATGTGACGCATTAGATACATATCTATCCACCATGGAGGCACTGACACATGACGCCGCTACGATCAAGGTCAGCTGAAAAGATGTTAATTTACTGCCTTGGAAGCGTAACTAGAGATGCAAATCTATGAGACACTCAGCCGCAGACTGTTGCAAGCCCCGTTTGATACGTGCTTTTATTGTCTTGGTCCATACACGAAGCATTGCCCCCCGATTCCGGAAAGAAAATGAATAAAATGTCCTAGAACACCGTGTTATGTTCCAAAACCCTAAGCCGTTAGGTAGGTACAACCTTTGTTTAACTATTGCTGCTGGCCCGGAAATTGGCGAAGGTCTTACTTTTTCCACCCCTTTTCGAAACTAAGAGCTATAATTCAATTCTTCTCAAGTTTGTCAATTTCCTCTAAATAGCAGTAGTTTTCCATTTCCTGGAATGTTGATAAAGTCGGCTGGCCAAAGCCAGTTGCACGGTTTGCAGGCATCACTTTGGTCCCCTAGTTTCCTATCTACCTTGACAACTACCGTTCACGATGGTCCAGCCATTCCAGATGCTGCCGGGAAAGTGCAGGTGCCTGGATGGGACCCTGCAGATCTGCAGTTTTTTATCTGGATCCCAGGTAGGTGATGGATGAGACTAAAGATTGGGCAGAGCAGGGGCGGGCACAGGAGCGCTGTTGGGGGGCAAGTCGGGAGAAATCGTAAAAACAGTGTTTTTTTAATCGGTCAAAATTTCGCCATTTGGGGAGGGGGCATGGCCCCTTGGATCCCCTCACGGTCGTCAGTGGGGCAGAGGGCCGTACTTTGATTATTTATGTATTCAACATCGCGGTAATCGTCCCTTCAGAATGGTTAATATCAAACCTAGGTCAGCACAGAAGAAGACAAGGAGCACACAGGCTCATCCACAAATGCACATCAATCACCATTTAAGTCCCAATCCCCAGTGCAGGTATTTTGGTAGATACTTTTTTAATTTGCATCAGGAACCAGTACGGATTGAATTTACTATACATTTACTACAGGCTTTGTGACATTTGGGGGTTAGAGCCCCTTACCCCCCGCCCTGTATCTGCCACTCTCTGTGTGTTAAATGTCCGCATAGTGTAAAGTCCAACAGAATGGTCGCTATGTCCCGGTTTTAAACCATGAAGGAATATCTGTCCATCTGGCAATGCATGTTACGTAAGAAATGTTAACCTTCACCGCCTGGGTGTCCGATCGGACTAGTGACGAGCATGATCCAAGGATTTCAATGATGTGCAACATGACCCTGAAAGGTAAGGTATTATTTGATCTTGATCTTAGGTCAAAAGAATATCCATTTTGGTAATGGATTGTGCTTTTGGTAATCTGCGACGTCATGGGTCGACAGATATGGTTCAAAATCAGCTTGGTAGTATAAGAAGATGGTAAGGTACTTCCAGCGCTGTTTAAATTTTTTCCGTATCACCTCCGGTTCCCGAGGTCGTGGGGAGGGGGGGGAGGGGGCGATCCGATCCCAGGCGGTGGTGGGTGCGGAAGAGCCCAGGCGGTGCCGGGTTAACAAATGGTGTAGCCTCTGCAATGCTCCATGCCGCAAGCTGCCGCAGCAACCAGAATTGTAATTACACGCAATGCTTGGGAGACCCAGAGTAGTAAGACAAGAGGCGATGTTTTTGTTTGAAGTGATTGAAGCTGGAAACAAAATGCAATTTTCCTGACCTATTTTGTCCTTAAAAGTAATGTTTCGAATTTCGACCAAGTGGTTCATTCCCTTTAAAGGCTGGGCAGCACGATACTGAAATGGCGGCCTCCCCGCCTCAGTTTTGATGCGCAGGAGGCTCGGATCTCGGTCTGGTGCATAGCAGGGTCTTTGTGTTCCCGCCTGATTATTTGCCGCATCAGGCCCTTCTCCATCACCTGCTTCAGCAAGTACAAGGTGTGGTATACTGTTTAAACTATTCCGACTAGAGCGCTATTTGCGTACTTTCAGTGGCTGATTCAGACTTCCATTTCAGGGGTGGGGAGGGGGTGAGCTGATAGTCTGAACGTTACCCCAACTTACCCTAAGGACCTCCCACTACGTGATTACCATGAGTACCTACCTGAAATTTCGGTGGGGAGGGGCTAGGGGCCAGAGCCCCCTAGCCCCCTTCAGTGAGGGATCTAGCCGGACGGTTTGGGAGGGCCAAACCAAGGTCGAAAAGCAAAACAAAAGGAAAAAGAAAAACGTCAAGCAGGAAGAGCTACGCTACAATATGCCTTTCCGGTATAATTTTGGGTATTTGAGGCGATAAGCAAAACAAAAGCGTAGGGTGAAAAATATGGGCTCGAGATACATTTTTCCTATCCAAGGCTCAATATTTACACTGAAATTAACTGATTCTGTTTGAGGTTAAGACTTGAAACCAAAGTCTTGCTTATAAACTAAAAAGGAGTCGGGGAAAATGGAGGCCGATCGCTTTGGGGGCAAAAACATAGTTTTGCCCCGAGCTTTTCCATTTGGGGGAAAATGCCTTTTTGCCCCCCCTGGATCCGCCACTGGCCCCCTTACATCTCCACTGAACGCTGTCCCACCTTTACCCCGAATAACCTCCCACTTCCTGATTTTTATTGGCACTCAGAAATTTATGGTGGGGAATTGGGTTCGAGCCCCCCATACCCCTTGCATCAGCCACTGCATTGCTGTTGGACATGTATTCCTATTTTGCTTTGAGTAACTCGCAATTACTTCATTTACAGGGAAAGGACAAGCTTGTTCGACAGTAAACCCATTAGTATGCCACACAGCAGCCGGCTCTATCCTACCAGTGTCGCCTCCCCCGCTGCTTTGAGGCATTGATTGTGAGTTGTGACCTAGTGTTCGGGATATTGCATCATGGCAGGTGGCCTTCGCCACGTTTGCCTGACACTCAGACGATAGTTTGATATTGCGGTTCAAATCGGACCTGGGGCAACAATCGTCTAGCCACCGTTGGTTCGACGTTGACGTAACGACGCTATTTCGGCTCTGTCACTTACGTCATTTTGGACGATCGGTTCTAATTCAAAATTTTTGCTCCAGAGCTGGTCGATCTATTGCGTTGTTTTCGCGAAGGCATACGTATAGGACATGATGTTGTTCACCATTACTGCCTGAGCCACGTCCTAGCTTTGTGGTGGATGCCAAATGTTTGAGTGATATCAAAGGCATCTCTGATGGGATCCGGCAGCGGCCAAAAAGGGTCCCAGGATCTTACCTCGAACAAATCCAGAATCTACTGCTGCTGTGCTGGTTTCACAACGCCAGAACAATGTACAGACATCATTCATTAACAAATATGGCATGGTAAAATGACTCAGTAGCAGTAGTTCCTTGATACCCGAATTTCGGATTTATTTTTACCACCACCGTTTCACGGCAGAGAAGTAAAACACTGCGTCCAATTGGCATCCACGAACATGCCCGGACAGACAACAAGACAGCAAACAAGCGGACAGCAAGTCATGAAAATGCAGACTCAAGGCCATAGTGCGGCCCGTAAGATAATGCTTGCCATGAAATATGCATGTTTCGTGGCATGAATGAATTCAAGACTGGCAACAGAAAATTGTTACTATTCCATCACGGCAACATAACATCCCATCTGGACACTCTGTACATCTAGGCCTCTGACGGCCATCATGACGATTTCTGTGAGCTCTGCGAAAACTTCCCTTTATCATTGAAAGTTTTGCGGTCCCAAAGGATCCTTCATGAAGCTGGAGATCCAGAGCATCCTCACATTTTTACAGGGCTGGTTTGATTATTTTGAGCAATATGCCACTCATGTGTCGACTCAGCTCGGGGACCAGTGGGTGCTTTCCTAATCAGGGGAGTTTCATAAAATGGGGGGTCAAAAAGAGTAATTAGCTTCTAGTCGACTGACCAGTTTGAAAAAGATTGCCATATGTCAGCAGCCGTTGACGAAGGAAACACGGCTACTAATTTTAATTATATTTTGGAATTGAGCAAGTAACGCAAAAACTACATCAAATTTAGTTCCCCTAACTGTAAAATCAGTTAGGGAAAATAATGGACGTATCTGTGACCTATGCCTACGTTTTTTGCTAGTTTGAAAAAACACCTTATTTTTATATATTTTTTAGCTTGTTGCCCTCCCCTCTCCTCCCAAACACCATCTGAATCCGCAATTGCACTCACAGGCAGCCAAGACAGACAGAGGAGCATAATTCACTTTATTCAAGCATTAGGGCTTTACCTTACACCCTAAACTAACTTAACACATATTCATTCGTCCTTTCGCATCAAATTGCATAGGTTTGAATCATATATTTATTAAGTAAACTGCAAAAAAATATATGTTTTTACGTGTCACGGTGGAATATTTGTTATTATTAATGCTGCATCTATCTGCATGGGGTAGGAAAACATTATCAGGTAGAAAAAGACATGGTAAATTTTCCATTTATCGCCAAAAACTGCAGCTAAGCTAAGCGAACTAAATGACTAGCTAGGCATCGCCAGGTGACTAGCCAGTAATGGTGTTTAGTGAATGGCAACCGCTCAGCATTCTCGGCGCGGACAGATCACTGCAGTGCTGGGCGAGGAAAGTGAAAGTAAGAGCGAGCCCTATACTAAATAAAACCATACCTCTACTGCCACCGTGATTGTGTGGCGTCCACTTTAGAGGCGGTGCCTTGCACAGAACGCCCTATAAAAATCCCTTAAGTAAGTGAGAAATTTTGTGGTGTCCGTGTCCCGTTAGATATTTCGTGTTCGCGTGGTGCGTGAGCTCCTTTCGTGTAAGCTTATTAAGGGCATTCCCGAGGCGATCGTCTTGGTAAATGCATCCCTCCTCGTTGATACTGTTTTAAATCACTCCATATAGTATCTGGACAACCTCAAAGATAAGTTTGTTTACAAATTTGGGCAGTGGAACTTTTCCCTGTTCTCAAGATTGCGGCGCGGGTCGCATCGCGCCGTGCTTTGCGGACCAGCCCAGAATCGAGACTAGACTGCGCCGCACGGCTCCTGTGTATAGCGGACGGCCGCTGCTGCCCGAGGGTCGGGCGCCGAATCTACCGCTTTGGTGCCCCTTTCTGACATCGGTGCACCTAACAACGGTTGTTGCCGTGCATCATATCAATCAATAACGGCCCGTGACGAGCGGGCCCGGCAGCAGCCCGGCTGGGCTCAAAAGTGCTACCCCTGTTGGCAAAAATCTGACCCTCGCCCCACCCGGGTCGCTTCCGGGTAGTCGGCTCTCCCGCCACAGTTATTCAAATATTCCCTTTTTAGTAGTCAAAAGAGAGCATTTCCCCGCCCTTGAAACCAAACATGATCTATACAAAGTTGTATTTAGGTTCTATAATTGATTGTCTCACCCCTGCACAACAAAGATCAAGACTGGGGGCGTTATTGTATTTCTTTCATTTTTCTTCTCTAATTTCCTGCTCCCGATCATTGGCCTGGTTCGCGCCAGAGCACGCCGTAAATAGTTTCCTAGGTTCAGACGTTCCCTTTGCCTTACTTTGGTGCTCCGATTCGTAGGACGCCTATCTTCACACAGATACGTTATCGGGCTTAACAGTAGATTGTTTTTTTCGGTTAAGACTCGACAAAAGGATCGCCCGAGATATTGCTCCAAGAAGTTGACTGGCTACTTTTGGGAATATTTTACTTAGCATTATCAAGGATCTACAAAAGCTAATAAACATTTTCTTTGCGTTCATATTTTTGTGGTTAAATGTGTGCTCACTAACAGATACTGATGGACTTTGGATGCACACGTATTTAGACCACGTGGCTCCCCAAAGCTGCTTTTACAGAATCAGCCAGACAGGCAGGCATATGTTTCACAAAAATAATATGCACTCATACGTATTCGTTGCAATAGGTGTAAAAGCACCGAAGTGCTTATACGGGACGCACCACTCGTATATTCACAGTATCGCAATGTAGCTTCGCCAAGCCAGTCGCCTGAGCCCAGGGTCGGATTCGGCTGTATATATCATCACTCCACCAGTAGCAGCGGAGGGTGAGGACTTAAGCGGGGGCGGAGGGGAGGCACCATGGACTTATCAACCCATTTATTTCCAGCCAACGCCATTGGGTTAGTGTTGAAATGTTTCATCTAAGGAGGGGGTGCGGTGCCCCCTGCCCCTTCCCCCTCGACCCCTGCTCTGCCGCCTATGCACTCCACGACCTGGTTATCAAAATGGAAACGTAGATAATTATTTTCTGCAATGTCCACATGTTGAGCCTCAAAGACTTATCACGGGAAGTTAGTATATCTACCATACTAAATTCCTCATTCTGAAACACGCATGAAAAACAAAGTTGATATCTTACCTCGCAGTCAAAGTATCTCTACTGATCATGTCAGGGCAGTTGTTCCAACGGTATTGTACTTGATTCACAACATTAGCGCATCAGAGGTTTACGGCAAACAATCAAAGGTCAGGAATCACGTCCACCCGCCAACAATCGTGGGTAGCCAAATGGTGTTTGAACCACAGAACTTGGGGAACCAATCGCGGAAGCTAGATGGATGTAAATTTTATTTCTAAGTGGCACGTCAAAATCCATGAGTCGACCAGCAGGTAAAAAGTGACTCGGGAACATGGGTCCCGCCCCTAGGGGAGGGGGTGCGTCCCTGCACTCTTAAAAGTGGGGGACGGAATGTGTTTTGTCCTTCTCATTTTTGACGATGGGGCCATCACGCTTTCCCAAATACTGATGTAACGGCGAATTACACTGAACAAGATGCTTGCAAATACACCAGTTACAGTCACAAGTTTCACGCGACCGCAAGCCCTGACTCCGGAAACAGAGACCCAGTGTTTCACAGGGGAGCCTAAACCAGTTTAGGAGCCCCAGAACCATGACAGGAATTCCTTGCATAATAATATCTCAGGGGCCCTGGCCAGCTAAATGGTCCCAGATCAGTTCAAGGGGCTCAACACAAACCCAGGGGGCTAAGATCAATTCATAAGCCCCCAGACCAGCTCAGGACCCCCAGACCAGTTCAGGGTGTCAGACAATCCAAGGGGCCCAAGAGCTCAAGGGGCAGATCCGCACAGAGGCCCAGACTAGCTAAAGCGCCCCATAACAGTTTAAGAGGCCTATTTCAAACTCAGCAGGTTCTTATCAGCTTAGGGGGCCACAAACCACTTGGGGCCCAATAACAACTGTTGGGATTGAATGCCGCACCAACTGCCAAGGTTATACGGCGTCGCCAACGCTCATCCTGTTGGGAGGGATATTGGGGATCAAATCAACTCAATCAGAGGTTCCGCCGAGACGTGAGCCCGGTAACTGTGACTTAAGATATTTCGATGCTATTCACTGGGCCACTCACCCCTCCCCCCACTTGGGGCCCAAAAACTAATTCAGAGACCTGTGTGACACCCAGACTTGTTGAGTCGCGACTCAGAGCCGCAGTCGACTCTGAGTCGGCTACGATTTTCATTGTGTCAGAGTTGGGTCGACTCACTGCCAGATTTGGCTTGAGTCTGAGTCGACTCAACTGCTCGACCAGTTGAGTAGAGTCAGAATCAGAGTCAGCCTCTAAGCTGTGAGTTGGGAGTTGAGTCGACTCAAGACTCTATTTTCTTAACATATGTGATCACATTGCTGACATTGTAGAAGTTTTGACATCTAATTTTGAAGGGTTTCATATTGCAATTTGCTAATAGTAGGTAATTTATTATTTTCATGTCCAAACTACACCCATCCTGGGATCAGTCATCAACAAAAATAAGTTGTGTAAAACGTACAGTTTCAAAAACACACACATTTTCTAGTTCTTTTCCATTTAATATTAACAAAAGCATGCACAATCGTACAGAAAAATGTGATTTGGCACACAATCAGACCTTTTGACTTTGAGGGTGCACACCATAAAAAGTCCTAAGCTGATAATCGTGCAATAATTCACTGTTAGAAAGCCACATCTTTATTTTCTATTTTCTTCCTTTGGTTGACCGAAAAAAACTACAAAATAAGTAATATAAGCGCCAGATAGAGGGTACCAAAAATCTTGTTTTGCACATAAGCTTTGAAATGGGTCAACACGGAAACTAAAAACTTTAATTAGCTGTTTTTCCAAATACTTTCTTGATTTGTCGTGGTTTGATGACATTCCCTGGTAGATAATGTAAACAATGACGAGACAGCACTGTACCTACTGTCCTCTGTATACGGAAAGTAAAACTCAGTACTATCTCTGGCATTACCTACACATCGAGTCCCTTACAAACTACCACTCTTTAAATTATGTTGATTATTATCTACCTAATCACCACCCACTGCACAACATACCACTGCACCCCTCAGTCCCTCTCCAACAGCAAGCGCAGATCAGCGAATGTGACGTCACACCTCGTAGTATATAACATGGGAAAATTAAATGATTCAATATATAAATTTCTGCAAAAAGAGGCCAGGAATCGAAGATGAAATGCTTATTTATTGCATTTGGGATAAACTTGATTACCTTGTATTCTCACTTATTCGTAAGCGGGCAGTGCCATTAGCGGCAGTTTGACACACGGCCCAAAGGTGAAGGAATACCTCCACGCCCGTGTGACGTTACTCAGGCGTGGAGGAATCCCTCTTGAACGTACCTTTAAGTAAAGGTATCTTGTGCACCTCCTGCACCCCAAGCGCGCAACGCCAGTCACAAAACCATAATTGTGCGCCACAATATATTAGCTTTGCTTTGCTTTGTAGCCTGAAGGCAGGATCACTTTTCCTAGGACTGCAGATTTTCTGAGGTTTTTACAATCACGTGACATTAGAAGTGTTATTTATCGTAATATTTTTTGTCATCGGAGGTTCGGTTCGTGTAATGCCTTCAGTGCACCATCTGTAGTATTTACCACAGCTTTTTCGGGAGGACGACGCGAGCGTTCATTGTTTTGTTTTTGATTGAGGTGGTGCACAGATTCGGTTCTTCGACGCGGGCTTAGTATTCATTTCTAAGCTTAATTTGTCACAGGATTGTTCAGAATTCACTGGGGCAGGAATTGTCACTCAAAATTTCAAATGTTGAAACATTGAATCCTGTTCTTTGTGTTTGAAACCTCGCTAATTGCCTCAATTATGACTTTACTCATGAAGGACCTACCTTCAAAATGAAAAGCCCTGAGGCCCTTCCTCTCACTGACATGTTTGCATTTAGCACCTATCTTCATTCCTATGCGTACATAATTTATGTCATGGATTAATGCACTGAAATTGGCATTTTATTGAAATAAATATGTTGTTATTAAATAGTTAATCCCATGAATAAATGTAATGGAATTTGTGTACTGTTAAAGGAAATGTGCATTTTTTGTCTACATACTTGGGCACCATTCTGAATCGGAGTCGAATCTGACTCCATGCTTATTTGAGTCAGAGTTGAGTCGACTCACTTCTGAATTTGGGCTGATTCGAGTCGGCTCACCATTTTCAACACAGCGAGTCGAGTCAGAATCAGAGACAGCCTTAAAGCTGTGAGTGAGTTAAGTCGACTCAAAAATTTTGAGTCATCAACAAGTCTGGTGACACCCTCTCAGGGGGCCTCCAGAACAGCTCAGGGATCCGCGCGAAATTCCAACTCAGGTGGCCGAGGACCAGCTGAAAATTTCCATACCAGTTTAAGGAGCAGAGCTGCAAAAAGTCGGGCTCTCGGGTCATAAAGTGCCCGACAGATTTTAGGGCACGGTATGGTCCTGCGACAGATGTTACAATCTGTGAGAAAAAAAATCTTGAAAGGAAACAGAAAATATTTTTTGTTCTAAAAAAACTCAATATTAGAATTGTCACCTCTTTCACTCAACAAGTTTTTCATGAATTTGCACCTCTCCCATATCAAGCCAGTGTGCGGCAAGAACCGATGGAAAATCGAGGGACTTATGAATCGAGGGACCTTTGAATAGAGGGCCTTATGCACAGAGGGTCTTTTCGTGGGACTTATGAATCGAGGGACCTTTGAATAGAGGGCCTTATGCACAGAGGGCCTTTTAAACGTCACCCAGAAAATCCTCTGCTGGAAAAATTCCTTCACCGGCCTGTCGGGCCCGATTTGTATTCCATAGCACGCGACAGCTTGGCCCGACAGGCCGCCGTAAAGGCCTTTAGACAGGCAAAACAGTTTTTTCCTTCGTTTGGAAGTACGCTCAACGCTGCCGCAAGGGCACTGTTTGAACAGCGCCCTTGCGGCAAAGCCGGTGTAAAAGGTATCTGGTTTGAAAAGCAGCCCTGCGGTTTGGTGTGTTGCGTTGTGGATATGGCGGAGGCCAATGCCCTAGAATCCCGTGGTGTGGTGGAGGCAATACGTTGCAAGGTTGTGTTTTTGATTATGTTTCTCTTGCATTACTTTGGTATAAATCTTGAGTAAACTAGTTGAGCCTGGATTTCATCGTCCATAGTTAAAGGGCTGATAAATGGCTCCGATTAATCTGAAGCCCCTTCCACCGTCCCGTGTCAAGCTTAAATGTGGATTTGAGGGATGTGGGTATTTTGGCGAAAAACGTTTTTAAGGAGCATCAGCGAATCAAGCATTCTGGGCTGCCCTGCAAGTTCAGGAACAGCGGTTTTGGCCAAGGAGGTCGTTTTGAAGCATGGATCAAACAGCGGGCAGATCAGAACAGTATGGGGAGAAAACAAACAGGTACCTAAGTGATGTGGTGTTCGTTGTAATTTCGGCAGCTTACATTCATTTCCACACAGTATGTTATGCTCACTGTTGATCAATAATTTTAAATGATATTAATAAAGGGAAAAATGAATTTTACCAGCAGACTGGTCAAATTAGACTAAAATATTTGATTTTCCCTTCCGTCTTCTTTTAAATCCAATGCCTGTTTGTCCAGAATTAACCACAAAAGTTGCATACCTTCATCAGTGGATTTGTAGATGCCAAAGAAACAAAACTCTTCACCTTTCCACATTAATTTGAGTTTTAAGTACCAAACTATTTCTCCCATTTCATTTTATTCACTTACCTAAATATGCCTATGATCTATGTCAGGGGGACAAAGATATAACAAAAACACAGCCTAGTGCAGCCTTTACTCATTCCTTTTACTCTTAACTTCCTTGGAAACATTATATTTATTTGGCATTTACTATCTAACTGACTTAAGGTTATTTATTAGCCTCATGAACTTCAGATCCTAAACCACGTACCCTCATGGAAATGAGCACGGCAATGCATGAAAAACTTTGAAAAAGCCAACAGCTTCAAAATTTAGGATTTTTCATGTAAACATGCATTTAAAAGTCATGGAAAGCTAATATTACATGTTTGTATTCAACTACAAGTAGCCATGATCCTTAAAAAACACTTTCGAATATCAAAAAGTGCCCCTCAATCTTGTTTGTCTGGCCATCAGAGCAAAATCCATATATAAATTTTGGGGGCTCCTTCCAAATTACCCCCTCCCACCTCCAAAAAACTGAAATCATGAAAATCTGCAGAAGCTGGCATAAGTAACCGCATGGTATGGGAACCAGGTCAGCTTTCTTCCATTGCAAACTATATTTTTTAAGTATTCTGGGCTGGACTATGTAACATAATAACAAAATGTCACTTATTCTCATTCTAGTGCAGCATTTTTGTCAATGGCGGCTGCAGAGGACTGAAAAAGGGGGCTGCTTTTCATGTTATTGTATATTTCCACCTGTGACTTAAATCATCTGAATTCAAGACCGAGTCTTATTCAAGAACCAGTCGAGCTGACTTTGACACACACTATTTGTATGCTGTACATCAACAAATCTCAAATTACATCCAATAATAAATTTCCTTACCAATGGTGACCCCAGAAAATGAGAATTGGTGGTTCGGTGTTCAATTTGTTATAGGTTTCTGCCGATAACCTTAATTTCCTGAGCGCGTCTGATAATTGAAAACCCGAAGAACAGTCTCAGTTCTAGAGTTTTGAAAATTAATAGACTTGTGTCATTCCACTTAGATTTGCCATAGGCGGCTTCAGAGCACGAAAAATAAGGATATCACACATATAAGGATCAGAGCACAAAAATGAGGACAATGATATCCATTGGTGCCAAACTAGAAGTTTTTTATGCTAATTTTAGTATTTTCTATTAAGAATGTGGAAAATGAGTAGGAACATTTTACCAATTGAATGGGTTTTAGACAATTTTAATAGTCCTATCCTAACCACCCGACAGATTTGGAGGTTTTTTCGAAAGTGCCCGACAGATTTGAGATATTTTGCAGCTCTGTTAAGGAGCCCGGACAGTTCGGGGGTCCCACCCACCCAGGATACCCACATAACCCAGGGGTCCAAGCTAGCTGAGGGACCCTAGACCAACTCAGGGACTGCAAACCAGCTTGAGGGTTCCCAGGTCAGCTGAAGGGGCCTAGATCGGCTCAAGGGATCGATATAAGCTCAGGGGAACTAGGCTATCTTAGCGACCACCCCATAAGAGCAAGGAACCCAATACTGAATCCGGAGCCTCTGCAGAAGACCAAATAAGGGTGCCTAGTTCAGCTAAGGGGTATACCAGCTTGGGATATCCGATAAATTTCCGCTCATGGAGCCCAACACTGACTCAGGGACATCTATGTGAGATGTTGAGGCCCAGATAAGATCATAGGGCCCAGACTAACTCAAGAGGCCATGACCAGCTCAGGGAGTCTAAAACCAGCTAACGGGGTTCCAAACCAGCTCAGGCGGTATTTTAGCGGGGCACCGTTACCATTTCAGGGGGCGCTGAGGGTAGATCGGGAGAGGGTAAGTGCCCAGTTCCGCCCCCCTGGAATCCGCCTATGTAATGAGCTACAGCAAAGCTGCATGCTTACCGTATAACCTTGGCAGTTGGTGCGTCGTTAAACCCCAAGCTCGTTAAACCCCAAGCACCTGGTGTCTATATTCTTGGAAGGTCGAAAGTAGTGAAGGGAACTTGATAACCATCATTTTTTATTGTTTATTATAGGACACTTTATGGGTTTTAAATAGCTTTTTTCTAAAAAAAAAACACACACACCAGTTCCAACTGACTTTGAGGTCAAGGTCATATCTATAGACATGTAAACTTCTGCGGACTTAAGATTTTGGTTTTACGAGGTGGGTAGGGCAAGAGGAAAGTTTTGTTTTTGGAAAAAAACAGCCAAACCTATACAAAGACATTATTCCTACGGTTAGACAAACAACTTTGGATGGCTACTTTTTTCTAAAAGGTGTCTTTTAAAGGACCTAACTAACATCGCGTCATTTTGAGGGGGCTGCTACTGATGAAGGAGTCCCCTGCTGGTTTGGGCGAGGCCAACAAAAGCTGGTCTTGGCTAAGCCCATACCCTCGCATGCGCGATTAAAAGAAGAATAGAAAACTTCAGAATTGTATTGGCGGGAAAAATTTGAATTAGGAGCCCAGGTTCAAAGTTGTTTTCTAACTGTAGAGAGCGTAGTTCTCCTTCGCTGGGGACCTGAAATTAGAAAGAGAAGCCCGGTATACCAATTTTGGATCTGTGATGATGCTCTTGTGTTCTAGAAGATATTATACACCTTTTCACAACCGGAACTGATTCACAGTCTCTCCTTCTGTCGGACTGATTCGTGACTCACGACCGGGTTCTGTGTTCGTGACTCAGATCGACAGCATCGCCGTCACAAGACACACAGCCAGTCTCGCATTTCCCCGCTCAATGCCCCATCTCCAGCGCTGGCGGCGACCTTCTGGCTCCGTGACGTCGTCGTGACGGTCGTCAGCTGATCAGCGCCGTCACTGAGCGCTGTCGTCACGGGTTGTGACGTCACAGGACAGGCAGCAGCCCAGCTCAACCGGTTCACTGGTCGTCCGCGCGCACTTGGCACGCAGCCAACAGTGCATTCAGCACTGCTGCTGCTGCCGACGAAGGCTCAGGCCAGTGTCGCTGTATTCTGTCACAGACGAGCTGGAAGGACAATCGTCTTTTCTGCTGATCCAGTTGATTGGCTGTGAATTAAGTGCTGATAATATAAAAAAGAGTGTGGATAGTACTAATATTGTTTCTTAATGAACTATCCAACTGGTTTCTTGACCTCACCCCGGGCCAAGTTTCGTGATGGAATGTTTGTTTGACATCACTTAATGTAGCTTCTTAGGTCGAAGAGCAGACGGAAGGCCATGTGCGCGACACTTATGCCAACTGCGCTATTTTACACTGACATCGTTTGAACAGAAATATAGGCAGTGGGTTTACTAATGACCAAGAGGAAAGCTTTGCTAACTTAGTGAGAGTGAGGAGAGGGAGAAAAATACATATGAATCTGGATAAAACCTTACGAGATGTTATGTGGTCTTGATACGAATAATACAAAATATATTTCAAATGAAAATACATATCTAACACGTGTCTATCATATTTTGCCTAAAATTGATTAGAAATGGTTAAGTGCCTGCTGCCATCATCTAATACAAATAAATTTGTCCTGTCGATAGACCTATCTGAGGCCTATCTGAGACCTGTCAGACCTGTCTGAGTGTCCTTCCTAGCAATGATACACATATATCTCAGCAACATACAAGGCAAACCTTTCGGTAAAATCAACATACACTAGCTTGGTCGAAGTTTCGCAGACGTCTTAGTTTGAGGGCATACTCGAACGATCTCCTCTGTCGTAGATTATATGGGAACTCGGGTAGATGTCTAATTAAGGTAGAAAGAAAAAAGGCAAACCGAAAATACTTCCCAGCCAGCAATGAAGATAGATTTATGAGTCACGGGCCACAAATATGTTTCAAGAACTTGGCTGGGTGGTGGTTTTCCTAGCCGGGCGCGGAAAAACAAAGCACCTAACTGTGACGTGGTCCCTGAAACCTGGCGTCGAAAGGCTATGAGACCAGACATTATTTCGAGGGAGGCTATTGGCTCGAGCCTCTCCCGCCACTGGAGCAGCCTCCGGCTCTGCCTTAACTATAGGCACTCTGACAATTGGGGGTGGGGGCTGAATCCCCTAGCCACAGAAAAATCTTAACGGGGTCAAATTGCATACGATAATCATTTTTAGGAAATGCATATTTCATCTCGTCCCAAAAGACAACGAGGCTGTTACCATCGTGATATTTTTGGTGATCCAGGACTGAAGTGAGCCAATCAAAACCGACATGTGAAGAAGAACGAGTAAAACACACTGAGAAAAACTGATTCAGAGAGACCTATCTTCCAACATAAAGAAAACAATTTAAAGGAGGGTCATATCTTTTGTGAATTTCAGGCCAAATTTTCTGACCTTTTGTATGCCCTCCATTTTTCACAGCTTGCCTGTGGCAAAACCATAAGCAAGAACACTTCGTCATAATGCATACAAGTTGATCGAATTTAAAATCCAAAGACTCCGAAGGCTTTCTTCAGATACCAGCTTTCTGTTGATGTACCATTTTGAAAGATTTGTTGGTGAATGTTTGTGTAAGATTTATTTTCCACGTATGTTTTATACGTTTCGACAGATTTCTTGTTTTCATTTGCATATACATTCTCCAACATTTTCTACATTTTGGCACCATGGACAAATATATCTCCAAGTTCAAGCAGTGGCGGATCTAGCCGGTCGGTTTGGGAGGGGCAAACCAAAGTCGAAAAGCAAAAAAAAAACGTCGCGCAACGCAAAATTGCGCTAAAAAGACTTCCCGGTACAGGTGTTTGAGGCAAGAAGCAAAAAAAAACGTCACGGGCTAAAAAATATGAGCTTTTTAAATAAGATCCTTTTTCCTATCAAGGCCCGATATTTCACTGAACTTAACTGGTTCCGTTAGAAGTTGAGAGTTAAAGCACCAAAATGTTGCCTATAAACTTAAAATGAGTCGGGGAAAAAGGAGGTCGATCGCTTTGGGGGGCAAAAACATAGTTTTGCCCCGAGCTTTCCGTTGGGGGGGCAATTGCCTTTTTGCCCCCCTGGATCCGCCACTGGTTCCAAGGAATGTTTTCAACACCGATCTACAAGGCTTGTTCCTGGATTTTCGTATCTTGTTCGGTCTCAAATGATTTGAGATCTGTGCGCCTGAAGTTGAGACATAGGAAATTATTTGTGTCGTAAAACGACTTCTTAACACCCGCCCCGCTGGGGGCAAAATTCGCCCGTTTTTTCCGTTTCGTTTTTGCGTTTTCCCCAGATAACACAAAAACGAAGAGACGCAGAATAATGAAACTTACAGTACATTATTCCTGATCAATTTTACGCATTTGACAAAATTTTTCGGTGTGGTCAAGTAAGGTCAAGGAGTTATCTAAGGTCATGCGAGCCGACCTCAAAACCTAAAACCACGAGTTTGAAGCGGCGCCTAAGGAAAATCAGGCAACCGATCAGTTTGAAACTTTCACAATATGATGAGGTCATTAGGGTCTACAAATCTGCGATCTCAGATTTTTGATATTGTTGACCTAAGGTGGGGACAAATTTTTGGTCACCCCATTACAAGTCTATGGCGAAAAATAGAAAGTGCTCATTTTCGTACATATTGGATAGATAAAGCTGCAAATCCTCAAACCGTGTATTCTTACCACGATCTTGACCATAAAGTTGAGTTTTTGACCGTCTGACCCCCAAAGGTCATGTCAGGGCACAGGAGTATGTAGTGATTGTTTTGCCAATAACCTTTTCACTGAATTAAGATAAAGCACCTATTTTACTTGAATTGTGCTTATATTGTCACGAGGAGTCGATTGATATGCAGCATGGCCATACCAGATTGCCCTATGACCTTGACCTAACTCGAGGTCAGGTCACTTTCACAATTTGACCAAGAAAGGTCATATTATATATCATTCGATTTGCCACGATAAGAGAAATCCAATGATGCATGAACATTTGCTCTAGTTCCACTGAGTAAAAATCTAGAGGGGGAAACGCACACTGCCCTGTTATAAGCCTATGGAACATTTTTTACCTATGCTGACCTCAATATAGACCTGACCTAAAAATACTTTCTATAGTTTAAATTGTTATCTCGTCAAGAGCTTTTGAACGCCATCCATAATTTTTATTTAGCTTTCCTGGGAAACGAGATACGGAGGGGTAAAAAACGCCCCCCCCAGCGGGGCGCGTCATGACAGGGACCCCAGCGGGGCGCGTGTTAAGCCTATTTCTAGGCATATTGTTATAATTATGGTGTTTCCTCTACTCGAAGCCATTCCTTACCATGAAAAATAAAACCAACAGACGATTTCTAACAAAATGAAGGTACAAATATGTGGTCCAGCTTAAAAATCCTCTCTTCCATATTTTATCAGAAAAATCGTCAAAAGCAAATAGGGGTTGAGACGTTGTCATGAGCACGAGACAACATAGACAACCGTGGTGTCTTACAACCGGTCTCGCCAAATGGCTGCAGGGTCCGGCTCCAGCAGCGGCGCGGCTTGGCTAGGTTCTCAGTACAGGCTCCCTTTGTCGGGTCTGAATCGGCTCCGGGTGCGGCCGCGGGCCCGGCGCGCTCCGTTGCGAACTGCTTGATTGCATGGCCTGCTCTGATACCCCGCAGACGGAATAACGCTGGACGCAGCAGCTGTGCGGCTGACAAATCGCCTCGGGGAAAATCCGTTCTTGACCTACTTCAAGCTGAATAACGTTTGACATGATGAGGAGCACACTTAGGTGCGAAGTTGAAAGAGCTTTATGCTATGGTATTTTTCTCGTGCTTCCCAGCAGTGACAGGCATGTTCATTGGTGGGTCATCCTTGGCTCCCAGAGACGCTCCGCTGATGCTTCCGCACCAGGGTGTACCACTTCACACAAAGGCTAAGTAGGCATCTGGGGATTTCCGAGTATTGTTCGTTAGTCCGTCAGCTTCATCGCACCCAGTTTTCAGAATTTCCAAACAGTAAACTCTCTTCGCCCCGGGCGCTTGCAGATTGAGTTAGAATTTGATGTTATCCATTTTGCTGCATTACAGTCTTTACAAATCAATGTCAGTGTATTTGTCCTTTCTGCCGCGCTTTAAGCACATATTTTGGTACCTGACACATTACGGTACCTTACTTTTTTCTTAAGACCTAGTAAAAGTTATCCTTGAGTCTTCGCAATTGAAGAAAAAAATGTTTGCACTACCTACACTGTGAGCACCATGTGCCCCGCAATCAGAATTTCTGGTGACCAGCCTGTTTCCATCCAGCTGTTCCATCCAGCTATTAAAGATCTGGTGCGGGCTTTGCGCTAGAATACGCCTTGTCTCATTTTCTAAGACACAGTATCCATTTGTGGCTCTAAATGACATATAAATGGAAACTATAGTCAGTGGTTTTCTTTTTAAGTAAACAAGCGTACTGTTTTCCATTTTTATGAAGCGTCACTTTCGACAGAGCCAAAAATTATTCAAGAGGTGGTTTTCATATCAGCGATAAATACCACTGAGTCATGGTTCATAATCTTCAGTGGCTGTCTAATTATCCTCATTGTATTAACTTGCCCTTGTATCATAATGCTCCACTCTCCCCTACTCAGTAACGTTAATGCTCAGTTTTCTCTAGGAGAAATGTTTCATACTGAGACAATCGTCTCCCAGTCTGGCATGCAAACCACAACAACATTAAAAATGCATTATCACTCGCTTGCAGGAAACTACTGTCACCGCTCAAGACGTAAAAAAATCATATTTGGTATGAATATAGACTTACCCACATATACCAGATAATGACCTATTCTTATCCACAGGGCTGTTTTCATATCGAAGTTTGAAAACAAACTCCTGCAGGAGAGCTTCTGAATGAAGCTCTTCATTTCCCGCTCATCATCGTTGGTAGCTACGGCACTATGGAAAATGTCCAGGCCCGGCTGTGGCCAGATGGGACTGCCTATGACTTTCCAGGACCCCAACATCATGCTGTGTCCATTTCACGGAACACGGCAAAGAGAGGCCGGGACCTTTTGTCCAGGAAATTTCCTCACTTTTCTATGTTGTGGACGTTTACGTACAACTGTTTTCCGGTGGGAACTTTCCACGGAATTGGCGTGACTTGCCCCTGTATTTTGCCGTACTTCGTGAGCTGCGTCCTCACTGAAGAGGACAAACACTTTCACACTTGCCTTTAGGAAATTTGTATGTTTTTCAAACGAGTAAAGAATACCGTCCGCGATTGGGTATAGAGCCAAAATTTTCAGTGAGTGAAGCATTTATTTCAAGTACTGTAGATTGTCTTATGCAACCCAGGCAGCAGTAGAGCCAATATACGATTGATTGGTCGTATAATGGGAATTTATCGATAAAGAAAGAAAAGTAAAGAGCGTATTCACCTGGTGGAGAGATCATAAGAAGTTAACACCATTCCCGTGGGATATCTGCAAAGAACCTTGGTCGTTTGTCTGCGCATTTATGGAGAATACTGTCTAGGAATGTATATGTGCATAAGTCAGGAATAACAAGTGGAACGTGATTTATAGCCAATGCTTTATTTATCGTAAATTCGGATCTTCCGGCATCCCACCCGAACCTTACAAATAAGAAAACAGACAAAACAAAGCATTTATACTTGTTCAGTCCTTGTTCTGATTCCTCTGGCACTGTTATGCCCAGGTTTAAAATCTCAGCTGAATAAGACGATTTCCCGTATCTCAGGGAAAGGTTTCATCTTCCTGATTATGCAGGCTCTTTGCTCGATCACTGACATGACAGGGCCTCTAACTCGTTAGAAAGGCACACATCTTTATTCTCCCTCTTTAACGAATATGTGACTCGAGCTGTCAAAAGTTGGCGGCATGCCACGCCGGAGCCAAGGCAAGCTCCAACAGAAAATAGATTTTCGTCAGTGTACGCAAGGTGAAAATCCTGGGCTACAGACATCCAGTCGCGGGGGAATCTGCACGCGTGTCTCTCTACAATTGCTATAATGGCGCCTAGAGTTTGTCCGCACCTTTAAATATTGAGCTCCACCCCATTTCTTCATCAAAAAGTCATGGCCTCTCTTTGCAAGTGCTCCGTCAAATAAACACAGTATAGCTTCGTGATCCGGGCAAGGAATCGACAGTCTCAGTTGGCCACCACAGGACGACACAATTTTTCCATCGGGCTGTAGTTACCAATGATGGTGTTGAGCGAGAGATAAGGCCCTCGTAGGAGCTCACCGTCAGAATTCGTGATAAAAGCAGCTCTGGGTATTGGACCATCAGGGGTCCATGCTCCCAATGCTCAAGATCTTTACGATTGAATCTATGGCTTTGGGTGAAAAGAAACGACTTAAAAATACACATTAGTTGCCCTAATGTTCTGGATGTTCCTTCGCCTACATGTACTTCCAACACTGTAGAGTTTTGCATCGCCACGTGCGTGACGGTTAACACATGCATACTAATTAAATTGAGCTAATTAAAAGGAATGTGATTACTTGGTACAATTCTAGACTGGAGTGACTTAAAGGACAATCTTGAATTTAAAAATAAATAGTGGACTGGCGTTATTTCAGTTGAAGAATGGCTAATAAGCCTAATATTTCGTGCCGTTCAATTTCCCCGGTTTGAGGTACAGGTTCTACAATTCGGCATGGTGACGTACCGGCAAGCTATCTGTAATGTTTTCTGTCGCGATAAGTCTGCTCATTTGGGTCCTAAATGATTACGAGTACAAAATAAGGCCTCCTTAGCTAAAATAGGCTATTGCTGACCCCCAAAATGACTGATAGATTTATGGTATCATTATCGTACATTGAAATATATTTCATGGTTGAAACTAGGAGATAAGGCAAGCCATACGCATTAATAATCGCCAGTACCAAAGTCATGTTTAGCGCAGAGTTTAAAAAAAGTCCAAGCAAGAACAATTTGTCCGTGCAACACGCGTAGCATGCGCAGCGGAGCTTGAGCAAGATGCCACTTTTCCCAAGGTCACCTCTCACCACGAGACCGTCCGGGGAGGAGGTGCTCGATAGAAGGTTAATTTTCCTATTTTTCTCCTCGAGTGGTAAGTTCTGCGAAAATTATATATCAATCAAGTAGTTTTTGGGCATGGTCTTTTCAATGTTTATCTCAGTTTAAGTTCCATTATGAAGGTGGCACATTCATTTTAAAGAGATGGTCAAGAAAAGGCTACTTCGTACTGTCCCAGCAGAATGCCTGTGAATTTTTATTCTCAGAGGAAGGGTTTCTTGCTGACCAAGTTGTTTTTAGAGTATGAATTTCATTCCAAAAATATTACATTGTTTTTATGTGTGCATACATAGAAAACTCAAACGAGTTATCAAAAAACATTGCAAGGCAGATGCGCTGTTTGTTAGCCACTGTTCCTTGCGTAGCCTATGCTACCCCAGCGCCCCAACGTTACCAGAGGCGGCTGCACTGGCAGCCAACACTGGTCAGCAGCCAAAATGGATCCGGCACGTGAACACCTGTTTCTGCCTTTTTCGATACCGCTGATTTCAAATTTAGTAACCGTTTTTTGCCATCGGACCTGGTTTCTTCTCCGGAGCATACCTGTTGTATAGCCCCTACATTTTCCACACACTGTCATCAGCCTAGACTTCTGTGGAAAAATATAGATCAAGGATGTCGAGAATCCGGATTATCTGCACCCAGACAATGCAGGTTATCAATACACACGTGAATTTATTGCGACGAAAGACTACCTCGCATTCAAGTGCATGAACATTGTACATTGAACAAGGCTTGCGCTCGGTCGCACAAGCTCGCCGGTATTGTAGACCGAGAGGTGACGTCGCAACATTATATGATGAGGATTTTATGTCAGAGTCACCTCCCTTGAAGGTCGAGTCTAAGTAAAATGTCACAGGTCACGGTCATACCACCATTTCAAGGTCATTGACCCTAGTGCCTTTGGTCGGATGATGCCGCCTAACATGACGTATATCATGCTATGATGTCATACGCTAGGTCACTCAATCTTGAGCTCAAAGTCGCAGGTTCAAGACAAAGGTCATGGGTCAAGGTCAAACCTTATTTTCCGCCCGAGGGTTGCCATAGTGCTAGTTGCAGTACACGTTATAGGCAAAATGTAATATTTTGACGTCAAAGGGCAATGGTCTTGAACGACCTTGGCCTAAAAGTTTCAGAGAATATTGCCTCAGACCTTTCCTCTATTACTTTAGGCCACTTTCTCTCCATATCCGGCTTCTCATCGAATAATCACGGCATTTCCCAATGGCTACCCTGTACATACAGAATTTGACCTATATGGCCTCGTTTTACCTTGAATATATTGACCTAGGTCTATGAAAATCGGGTTTAAGGTAGAATACCCTAACCTCCACAAACACCTAAACGTTCATTTTCCTAGACCTCTCGGGTTTTGCACTGTCAATGTCACTGATGCCAAGAAGGCTTGCACAAAGACGACACACAGACATAATGTATCTTAAAATTCTGATCTGATACGGCATTTCTGCTGCCAGATTCGTGTTCAGTGCCACAAATTACCCTATAAGAAACGGACTATTTTATATTGGATCCACGGCAAAAGTTAAATTTTGTTGACCAGTGCGATCAGGGTCGGGGTCGGTGGTGGGATTTGAATCAGCTACCCCAGATACATGAGCAGACTTCGTACCCAGGCCCTTGGCACGCACCATCACGTCCAGACGATATTTGGCGCGGCTCAGACGAATGTGGCGAGGCGGAACGTACCGTTGTGAGAAAGAAATTCATTTTATTTGAATGACACATTCATGTGAGCTACTGAAACTAATTTTCTAACATTTCTAAAAAAAGTCAAATTTCTGATATCCAATGAAAATATTTTATTTCAAACCCAGACTTTGTCCAATTGTATGAACTAAGCACATGGTCCTTATTCTAGAGAAGGATTAGGATAGAGTGACAGAACCGTACCAGACACCCGGATACATAAGTCTATTGGGCCGTTCCTGAGGTCGGTACCATACTGAGGCTGCTCATGTATTCCAGGGTAAGTGTCTAGACAAGGTACGATACTGTCTGCTGCGTGTTGTTAGGCAATTTGAAATAATCAAGTGAAAATTATTTCACTCTGGTGGTATTTGGCTCAGTGGAGTCCACTGAAAGGTCAGTGGTACCTTGCTGGGGCCCCATGCTAAGATTGGAGGAGGGTTCCGGGAACCTACCTACTACGGAAACCTAAACTGTTTTGGACATCCTTGACCACGATTCGGGAAGGGGGGGTGACGGACTGCCAGGACTGACCTGTGGTTAACGTTCGGGGCACCCTTGCCCTTCATTTAGGGGCCCTTTATACTAAGACTGGGCCTCGAATCGCCAAGACCCGCCGGTGGCCAACACTAGGGCCCTTCTTCACACAATCCAGGACCCCTTTGGCCCTGATACGGGGCCCACAGGGAAACGTTCCGTGCCCCATGACTACGACTTGGCGGGTCCCTGAAACCTGCACTCAAGGAAGGTGAATCCAGCGTTCGGGGACCCACTGAGATCCTCTTTCGGGGGTCCCTGATACCAATGCACTGGGGAGCCTCTTACGCTTGAAAGGCTTATGAGGCAAAATCAAGGACCCCCTGAGACAAACATTCCAGGGCTCTGTGATTAACAATCGGAGGTGCTGAGACCAGCTTTCGAGGGCTCCATGGGACTAACAATTTTGGAAGGGGCTCATTGGGACCAGCACCACTCAAGCCCCCTGAGATCAAAACTCACCTGTTGCCGGTCTGAACGGGGCCCTTTGCAGCGCATAAGGTACGGGCCAAAGGTGAGGGGAATCCACGAAACCTGACCCCTGGCTACACCACTGATCTGAACAGATCATGGGAAGAACGGTGAGATCAAGTTGTAAGGTCATTAGTTTAATTAGACTGTGGGGTATCCGATTGAGTTTTTGGGTTTGAGACTCCTTGAGCTGACCAGGGCCTTTTGAGCTGTTCGGGGACCTCATGAACTGGTCTGGGCCCCACACCCCGTGTAGATACCCCTGAGTTAGTGTTGGGTTCCAGGATATGAAATTGTTTGGTGCCTCCGAACTGGTATAGGGCCCCTTAGCTAAAGTAGGCACTCTGAGTTGGTATTTCACGGGCGGTTTTTATTAAGTATTAGGCTACCTACTCTTATATGATGGTCCCTGTTTTGTTTGAACCCCCTGAGGTGGTCTGGGCTTCTTGAGCTGCTCTT